>QTSX02000277.1:0-93090 GCA_014839935.2 Entomophthora muscae | reverse complement strand
TGGATTGCTACCAGATAAATTATTGAGGGCTTCCACTAGGGAGCTGCTTATTTGTTCTACTCATCCATTTGCTTGTAGGTGATATGAGCTGGCTGTGACGTGTTTTATTCCATTTTTGGCAAGATAGATATTGGTGTCAATAGCTTTGAGTTCAGTGTCTCCATCTGTGATTAAGAGGTCAGGTTTCCCAAACTTTACTATGATCTCTTTGCCAATGAATTGTCTCATGTTGTTGCCCTTGTGCTCTTTTGTGGCTTGCGCTACAGGCCATTTGGTTGCATACTCAATAGCTGTTATGATGTACTTCTTGCCTTTGCTTTCACCAGTCATAGGTACCACAATATCCAACAACCATACCTTGAAGGGTTGTGTGATGGATACAGTACTACTGACTTGGGTGGTGCTTTGGTTTGGGCGTACTTCTCACAGACTTTGCATTGCTCCAGTACTTCTCTGATATCATCTAGCATGTTGGGCCACCAGTGGCGTGTCTTATGGTATTCATGCAATTTTTCTGCTACGGGTGTGTCCCAAGTCTCTGTGATATCAGAGGATTGTGTCAATCTTTTGTGTTGACGGGACGTAGGGTACAGTGTCACCATTTGGAAGTATTTGGTGGAAGGGTATCATATACGTTTTTGGACAGATGTTTGTTCTTTAGGACCTTCTCTTATATGTTCATTGGTGCGCCAGGTGGGAACCCTTCCTGGAAATTCCCCATGATTAACATAGGCCAGTCGGGGTTGCCATCAGTGCAAAGGATGTGTTTATTGTATAGCCTTGATAGGGCGTCTGCAGTAAGCATCTCCTTGCCTGGCTTGTATTTAATTTGCATGGGGTATCTCTGTATGAGACTCATTCATTTGGCTTGTCTTCTTGACAGGTGTTGTTGTGTTTTGAAGAATATCAACGGCTTGTGGTTGGTGAGTACCTTGAACGTCTGGGCTCCTTCCAGGTAGCATCATCATTTCATGAGGCAGTGTATGATGGCCACCAGTTCCTTGTTGTGTATGGGGTATCTTTGTTTGCCGTCCAATATCTTTCTTGATTCATATGCCACAGGAAGAAAGTCCTTTTGGGCCGTTTGGATACAGAGGACTCCTCCTATGGTATAGTTGGAGGCGTCAGTTTCTAGCTCATAGATATCCTCACGGTTTGGGTATTGTAGGATGGGGGCAGTAATCATGCATTTCTTCAGTTGGCAGAAATGTTGATCTTGTAATGGTGTCCCAACAAATTTGGTTGTTTTCCAGGTGATGGCTGACAAGGGAGCTGTTAGGGCGCCCAAACAGGGATGAACCTGTGTACATAGGCTACCATTCCAAGGAAAGTGCGGAGTTTGCTCTTTTTTTTGGGGCTGGCATCTCTGTTATAGTACATATCTTATCTGGATCCGGTTTAATACCATCCCTGCTGATGATATGGCCAGGGAATGGAAGTTCAGTTGAGAAGAACTCACATTTGGACAGCTTGGCAATCAGTTGGTTGTCTTTCAGGGTACGGTGAACTGAGTGGATGTCTTTCCAGTGTTGTTGCAGGTTGGGACTATAAATGATAATGTTGTCCAGGTAGATGATTGCTCTTTTTCCAATGTGTTCCTTGAATACTTCATTCATGAAGGTTACAAAGGTACTGGGAGCATTTATCATGCCAAAATTGAGAACAACACATTCAAAGGATCCATATTTAGTTCAAAATGTGGTCTTCAGAATGTCTTCAGGTTTCACTCAAATTTGGTGGTAACCTGCTATCAAATCAATTTTTGTGAAGATTTGGGACCCACCCAGGGCATCAAAAAGGTCATCAATGAGGAGCAGGGGATACCTGTTCTTAATTGTGACCTCATTAAGGGCCCTGTAGTCTGTGACCAGGCAGAGTCATCTGTCTTTCTTTGCCACAAAGAAGACAGCAGCATCAAAAGGTGACTTTGAGGGTCTGATGAGGCCTTTTTCAAGTGCTTCATCAAGGTAAGCTTTTAGGGTGTTGTCTTCTTGTGGTGTGAGGCATTAGATGGGTTGTTTTTTAGGTACACTCCCTTTTAGGTTGATTTTGTGTTGTATACCCCAATCAAGGAGTAGCCCGGGTAGTGTCTCTTGGAATACAGAGGGGAATTCACTGACTAGCTGGTCTCTAATGGGGGTCTGTTTGTGTTGAGTTTCTTTGTTTTTGAAATGGATAACCTTGTACGTACAGGCTCTCCAATTGATTTTGCTGGGGTCAGTTTCTTCTCCCGTTTCCATGATTTTTACAAATATGTGGTCTCTCATGAGAGTGTTGAGATGTGTTGGGTATATGTGGTGGTGGACTTCTCCTTGCTGTATGGTGAGGGTGGCACTGTCCTAGTTGATATGAGGTTTTTTCTTTCTCATCCAGTCTAGGTCAGGTATGACATCATATCGGGGATTGGTATGATAGGGCTGCCAATTGTTGTTTGTATATCTCCAATTTGGGCACAAAAAGGTTTCATCTCATGGGTAACTGGTGTGCTTTGGTTGTCTGCCATGATGACCCTCTTGATGCTACTTTGAGTGGTAGGTAACTTCATGAGGTCCGCAAAACTCTTGTTAATGAGATATTGATCTGCTCCAGTGTCAAATAGTGCTGTGCCCTGGTATCTGCAAAAGAAGTAAGGATGAGTGAGGAATTTATTTCCTGTTTGGGAGGCAAACAGTAGAGGATTGCTGGAGGGTACTTGGATCATGGTGATTGAATTCACATCTTGTTCTCTGTACAAGTCTTGTGAATTGGGGAAGGCAGCTTGCCTAAGCACTCCCCTGAGCTTTTCTCTCCTTGTTGGTATCTTTGGTGCTAGCCTGGTTGGCTTGTGCAGTGTGATTCCCGTGCTGAGGTTGGGTACTGGTGGCTCAGTTGTTTTGTTTATTGGGGTGAGGTTCTCTCTTAGCCGCAGGGTTTTCCTTGCGCTTGTTGGTGGTGTGTAGATCATCAGACTTCTGAGCTGCGCGCTTTCCCTCTAGGAATACATCCTCAAGGTTCTTGCAGCAATTCATGTCAAATTGACGTCTAATGTGTGTGGGAAGGCCATTGTAGAAGTCTAGGCACGGCCCAGGTTCATCAAAGTTGATGGTGTTGGGTGCTTGGTTGTGTAATCCTTCATGTGCTACAATGTACTCTTCAATGATTCCTGTAATTTTAAAGGTTCAAAACTCAGTCATGATCACTACGTCTAAGTCCTTCATAGAGAACTTTTCAAGGAATGTGGTCTTGAACATTTCCCAATTCTCCTTCTGGTCAGGGTGTTGGGCTAGCCATTTGGTTACAAAACGTGAAGCAGTTCCTGTGACGCAAAGGGCAATCTTGCTGACCCAGAGTCTTTGAGGGTAGTCCACTTGTTCAAACTTGCTTTGTGTACTGTTGATCCAAAGGGAGGTGTTTTTGTGGCGTAGTCCTGCAAAGATGCCAATTCCAGAGGTGCACAGGCGTTGAAACACAATATTGTGCATCTCAGGCTGTGAAGGTGCTGTTGTGGTTGGTGTGGCAGGCAACAATCTGCGGGCTTTGAGAGCGTTGTACTGGTTGATGGGCACAAGGACGTTATTGTAGATGACAAGGCCTGCAAGAACGTCTTGTCCTACTTTGTAATCTCTTCAGCCGTTAGGGAGTACCATTTTTTGGGTTCTTTTCTTGGGAGGAATTTTTCCTTTGAGTTGGATAGGTATGAATAACCTACCTGTGCTACCACTGTCAAGTTTATACTTCTGGGAAGTATAATAAACAAAATAAGGGGAAGATTTAAGAAGAGAATGATACTTTATTTAATATGAATATAGGATAATATATAGTATCATGACAAGCCACATGCCGTCCATGTACGTCATGGAGGTCATGGGGCTTATCTGAGTAATGTTTTCTCTTGTGTCATGAGGCTTGATCAATTTGTGTTCCATTTAGGACCTGGATTGAGTGATCCCTGTCATAGATGGTTGACTGATAAAGGTGCCACCAGTTTATTGGTAGGACGGTGAATCATTTGGTGAGCCGTTTGGTGATTTACTTGGGGCGTTAATTCCCCAAGAGGGAGTAATCAAAGATGTTGCAACACATGTAAAGCCAAAATCTATCCATGTACATCATGGAGATTATGGGGCTTATCTGAGTAATGTCCCTCTTAAGTCACAAGGCTTATTCAAGTTGTGTTCCTTTTAGGATCTGGATTGTTTGATCACCATAATAGATGGTTGAATGGTAGTAGTGCCACCAAGTTAATGATTAATCAGTGAGTTGTTTGGTGGACCATTCAGTGAACTACTCAGGGCGTTAATTCCCCAAGAGGGAGTAATTGAAGATGTTGCAACATTAAAGAATTGTTTTATTAAACAAGGATTATAAAGCTACCTTCATACATATAATAAAATATTTTGAGATTCACTTTTCTTACTGGATAAACTGGCCAGTCTCACTTTTTACAAGGATTTAAGCACCCTTTAAAAGGAAAAATCACCATATCAACTCTAATACAGTTGATACTATAGTAAAGTGTGAATCATTTTTATATTCTCTCTTCTAGATGACAACACTTTTTTAATTGCTTTACTAATTATTCTGAATATTTTACAAAAAAATAAGCAATCCACCTTTTGCTACCCTAAAATGACCCCAAATAACTCAAAAATACAATAAAAACATGCCTTATCTAAAAAAGTTCAAAAATATGGTTCTGAGAAGTATATATAACAAAAATAGAGTGGAATAATTGAGAAGATAATGTCATATAACTTGATATGGAAGCAGAGTATCATATAATGTTGTGACAAGCCTCATACATCTCCTGGCAGTCATGGGCTTGATCCAGTTATTGTTTTGTATAGGATTATAAATGTTTAATCCCCATACAGCTTAATAGTGTGGCAAGAGTGTCACTGATTATTTAATAGTCAGTTTGATTATCAGAGAATCAATTTCTCAAGAGGGATTAATTGTGTATGTTGCAACATCTCCCCTGAGGTGCAAAACAGTAGAGCTTTGGGTACTTTTGTGAGAGTATAGGGCTGGAGTGGATTATAAATGCAACAATTACAGGGT
Organism: Entomophthora muscae; assembly: GCA_014839935.2. Classification (NCBI taxonomy): domain Eukaryota; kingdom Fungi; phylum Entomophthoromycota; class Entomophthoromycetes; order Entomophthorales; family Entomophthoraceae; genus Entomophthora; species Entomophthora muscae. The sequence goes on along the minus strand of QTSX02000277.1, from coordinate 88,050 downwards.
TTCTGTGAGCATTGCATACAAACCTCCTTGTTAACAGAATATAGATTCTCCTGACAGAGATATCTGTTTTAACAGATAAAGTTGTGAAGGCTTCCTTCCTCTGGAAGAACATAAAGTAAATTTTCATATTTCAATAGCAAAAGTATACTTCTTAAAAATATTTTTCAAACAAAATTTAATATATATTATGCTTTTAAAGCCTAAAACCAAAACACTTATAAATTTTATCATAAAAAATCTAAAGATCATCACCCACTAGTGGTAGTAAAAGGCTAAAATTCTAGAAAAATAATACCCGGCACAATCTTTTTGAACCAAAGTCAGAGCTGAGACAAATAAATGCTTTATAATAAATGTTGTGAATGTGCTATTTACATTGTTTTGATTTCTCCTTTGTTGGGTTAATTCAAGGAGGAATCCCTCACTTTTGCTTCTGCTTCTTGAAATGAGTCTGTTTCTAAACTGGGGAATTCAATTGTTTAGTATCTTTTTTCTGCGCAACTCACTTTCCCCACTCATGCTTATGGCAAGTGATCCTACTGTCCTAGTATTGTTTTATGGTATCACTAAACAATATATATTCCGAATATTTATACCCAATAAAATTAAGTTCTATTCAAATTTTTATCTTTGTGTCTCCCAGTACTTTGGCACCTCTCTAGCCATGTCTAGTAGAGATTAATGTTCAGGGCCACAAGATAATCCAATAACCTTCCCTGCCAGCTAACCAAGTCTTAGTACAAATCCAATACCTAGGCTAGGATTCCCAGTTGTGTGTCTGTGCTGCACTCAGAACACAACAAAAATGGTGCTCACTACAGTGGCTGTAAGCCTCTTGGTTATTACTTTTGCCACCACGTTTTCAGGTCCATTGCCTCCTCCTATATAAGAGCTGTCTTCACCTGAAATCATTGGTCCTCCTATTGAGGAGGACATCTCATATCCACCTATTGTCCCCACTGTATTGAACATCAGAAATGGTCCCTGTTTAGTAGCATACCCCATGGGTAACCCCAAATTAGAACAAGTCATGACCATCACTCTTGGAATAGCCTACAATGGGGCCATCCCTTGCCTTCAGTTACAGTTCAATTGAGCAAAACACTACAAGTTGATTGTTGCCCCACAATTTCCACAACATCTCCTTGCAGTGGCTAGTTCTCCAAACATCTATTGTCATCATTTGTACAGCCTGCCTTATCCCATCACCAAATGGTGTTTGGGCTTCACGTCCAAGAGATTTTGTCTCTTTAAGCCACTGTCACTAACCACTAGGATCAGTTTGCTGCTTACCAGCAGTGGATTCACTCCCTGTTTTCCTTGGTATCTTATAAAAAACGCAACTCAATTACCTCCAAGGCTTGCTTGATTACTTCCATAGAAAAAATGCGCCAGTCTATACCTGAGTATGTCAGAGAAATTCTGCATGAGATTTACCAGTTAGAACAGCCTTGGCAAACTCAAATAGACTTAACCCTGAATGCCTACCTCTCTGATTTCAAACAACTTGTACAACAGCTCAATGTGTTTAGTACTTACTCCTTTGATTGATTGCAACAGGTAGCAGGACTTGCCTCTAAAGGTCTCTGCAATCTCAATAAAGAGTTTGATCAAGAAAGGGCTACTACAGCTGCTGCTATGGCCAAGCTTCAAGCTCAAGTAAATGAGTTGTTTACGCCCAAGCCAGATGTTCCTCCTTCTTTCCCATCTGATGACCTGATGGATAGAGAACAAAAGCTATGGGATGTTATCCAAGAGCTACATGTGTCCACTTGTAGTCAAAGATTCCTAGCAGACCCGCCACAGCCAGGCCCTCAGGTGCTTGCCTTGACAACTCAAGTTGCTGAGCTACAGCAAGAAGTTGCTGCTCTGCACAAGATTGTGGCAACTGCTGCTAGCCCAGTTGAGGCCATTAACAGAGAGGGTTGCTGCCCTGGGCTACCTGGGAACCCCAGAATCTAATGTGCTAGAGAGTTGATTACTCTAGACAATGAAGTGGACCATCTTAAGCGGGATCACTCCAGTCTTGATAAGGATGTTCAAGAAATGAGTGAATTAATTGACTCAGTAAACGGCAGTTTCCCTTTGCCTCTCAGTGGGGCCTTCTCTGACCTCCCAGTTGGCTGAGCTTTCTACTGTGGTAACCACACATGGTCAACACTTAGATGTTACCAAACAACAGACTGACCTGGCCCACAATATGGGTGCCCACACCTCTGAGACCTTGACCACTCTTGAAGAGAGCATCTGCCAGATGTGGGCACAACAGTTCACTTTTGAGACTGAGGCTGAATTCTCCCTTTGTATAAATGTGCTTGATAGTAATAATGGTCACCCTACTCCCAAAAAAAACTTAAAACCTACCTTCAAACTAGTCTTTGACCCTAAAACATTCATCATTGCGGTGTTCCTGACCATCTTCAAAACTGCCATGCAAAGGGCCTCTGATGAGGTCAAAAAGGAGCACATTCTAACCTGCTTGCACCCAACCTTCCAGGAGAAGTAGTGCCAGAGCTTCCCACAATTGAGAATTGGGAAGAGATGAAGCAGCTTTTGATTGATGAGTCTGGTGGTGACCTTAGTTTGGAAGTGAAAAGAACGCTTTCATGCACATTGCCTTCAAACCCAAAGAAACAATGGCCAAGTTTTTAGACAGGTTCTATATGGAAAGACAGCAATTGATAACTAGCAGACAGTTGACAGTGCATGCAGCCTACATGGCTTTTGCTCAAGCTCTCAAAGTTAATCAACTTCTGTATCTCCATTTTAAAGCTCACAAAGCCATGCTATTCTTTATGAAGAGTATAAAAACACTGTTGCAAGATATACAACTTACCCACTCTGGAGCTGTTGTACATGAGGATTTATATGCCTCTAACTCTGGTTCTTCTTCCTATGGCCTGTGCATCCTCACTATGAACTCTCAGAACCCTCCTAGACGTCAAGGTTGCCATAACTGCAACCAGATAGGTCACCACTATCAAGTCTGTACCAATACTTGAGTTGAAGGTGCCAACCCCAAGGATAAGGAGGGAAAAGAAAAGTCAACCTAGAGGCAGAGACACTCTCAGTTGACAACCCTTCCCAGTCCCCTAAAATTCCCCTGTCTGTAGCAGACTCTGATCCTGCAGATACTGAAGTTCCTTCCAATCTGTACTATTCCATGAGATTTCTGACAAATCTGACATTTATGACTCAGACATTGACAATTCTGATGCCTATGGATCTTCAGTTCTAGTTGTCCCAAAACCATTGCAGTCCCTTACAAGCTACACTCTGGGAAAACTACTACAACTGCCAAGCCTCTTCCTGAAGACAAGTAGTTTGCCTCTTATCCATACCTCACACAAGCTAAGAAGTCTTCTGTGCTTTTAGAATATTTCATAAAAGCTGCTGAATTAGCTGATTCTGTTTTCAAGAATATTTCAGTCTTTCTTCCTCTTCAGACTGTCTAAAAGAAGTTTCCAGGCTTGAGTTGCATGATTGAGAAGTGGGACAAGGAGCTAGCAGAAGCCCAAGACATCCTGGCAGTCCTTCCACCCTTTGGTTGTACTACCACTTGTGTGGAAATATCCATCCAAAAGGTGAAGATCAAGGCTGTCTTGGACACAGGATCTCCTGTTAATGTCATCTCCTTAAAGCTTGTCAAGAAGCTTAAACTCGCCTCTGACCTCAATTACCACCAGTCTTATGTTACAGCTGGGTTGTCCATGACTTGTGCCATAGGGGAATACTCTGCTCTCTCTATGTGGTTTGGTAAGCTACTCTTAGCCGCTCCTGCTGCATTCTTAGAGAATGAGAGTTACAATCTTCTAGTCGGTACCCAATTCCTTAGGGAGTATAATATGATCATCAACTTAAAAGACGGCTATCTCTCTATTTTAGGGTATTAAGTCCCTTTAATCTTTGAGGAGCCTGTCAAAGTTCCTGCAAAGTGCCTCAAAACATGTGCCCTAGAGTACCCTACTGGCGTCTTCACTCTGAGTACTGTACCCACTTGTCCAACATGAAGTGTCCTCCCATGGCCTGCCTTGCGTCAGAAGGGATTCCACTCTTGCCACTTCTGCTGTGACCATTTCCCCTGGCTCTCAAGCCATCTTGGACTCCCAGATATCATATGAGTTGCCTGAACGCACATTCCTAGATCTGTACTCTCCTCCCTTGCTATGCCACAATGAACCCTACCTCTGCCCTGGGATCTTAGATGTCTCTCACAAAGATCCTGTCCAGTTGTTGGTAGCCAATTTGACAGCTCTCCCCATAGCTGTGTCCAGAGGCCAGGTTGTTGGCTATGGCAGGTTACTAAATGCTCCTGATGTGCTATCTCTAAATCCCTTTAGTACCTTCCTGGACTTTAACTTACCTGAAGCAAGCCACAGGTCCTATATCTGTTTACTGCTCAGGACTTCCTGCAACTGTCCCTGGTCCAACAGAAAAAGGTTCTTGACCTGCTAGATAAGTCTTCATATATCTTTGCTAAGGATAGCACTGATTCTGGTCTAGCTAAAGGATTTATTCATCAAATTAATACTAGTGATGCTCCCCCCTTCTGAGCTAAACCTTATTGCCATATTTGAGTAGAAGACGCTCAGGTGTCTTAGGAGCTCAAACAATTATTAGATGCTGTGTTGCTTTCTCCTTTCCAAAGTCTATGGGCCTCCCCTTTGCTCATACTAAAGAAGAAGGATGGAGGTCATCACATTGTGATGGACTATCAATAGTTAAATTCCTTAACCAAGAAGGATTCTTACCCTTTGCCACATATCAATAATTCTCTCTTCCGCCTTGAAGGTTCCAAGTTCTTCTCAGCTATAGACTTGGTTTCTGGCAAGTTGACCTCTCACCTGAAGACAAGATAAAGGCTGCTCTTCACTTTGGAAGGTCTGTTTGAGCCTACACAAATGCCACAAGGACTATACAATACCCCTGCTACCTTTTAACAGGTCATGTACTCTATTTTACGTTATCTGAAGCTTATATGTGTCCTGGTGTACTTGGATGATATAACAGTCCTCAGTGCAACCTTTACTAATTACTAGCCCACTTAAAGGAAGTGCTCCTAAAAAACCCAGAAGACTGGCATCAAACTGAAATCATCAAAGTGTGCTTTCTTCAAGAGACATCTTGAATTCTTGGGCCATGTGTCAGGGATCCAGTCTTGGGCGGCCGGCCCATTGTTTTCAGGGGTAACTTGGGACAGGTTTTTTGCGTGCAATGCCCACCACAAGAGGGGAGCTAACTTTAAAAGGTATGAGGCAGACTTCCCCACCCAGGACCACAGGCCGGCGGCCAGGATTATAGTGTCAATCACCCCTGTGAGGGTGATGTACATAATCCCAAACAGCTTGCCAGAATGGCTGGTTGAGAGGTAGGGCAAAGAAGCAGGCATAGGTTTTGGGGTCACAGGTGGTTCCATTGACAGGTTGTAAGAAGGGAGATAGTTGAATTTCCCTCTGAACAACTTGGGTGTTGAAAATATCCACAGGCCTTGTCAATTGTATCTAACTGCGGATTGTATGCGGGCCAGGGGATTGAGTTTGAGTATCTTTTCCGGGATGTATTCCTTGTATTCAGACTTCAGAGGGTAGTTGGTAAAGTGGACAGGTCCAAAGAGTACACCAGGAAGACAGAAAACAGCAGGTGGTGGGGCAGGTGGGCCAGGAGATCTCAAAATGAATTGGTAGACAGCAAATAAAAAATTAGGCAATAGCTGTATGAGCCAAATTAATATAACCTTTATTCAAAAATGGCAATAAGTTTAGAGCACGGGGTCTTTGGGTCTATATAGTACCCCACCTTCAAACATAACATTTTCCATGGGGGGTTCATCAAGGCATTGGGAAGGGCAGGGCCGGGGGAAATGGGTGCTTGGGTCCAAAGGCGGCAAAATGGCACTCAGCCCAGGAATTCTTTCATTGGTCAAGAATCTCGATTTGGCTACCTGATTATCTTGCTTTAGTGTTGAGGTCATGGGACTGGGCCACGGGCCCATGCCTCTTTCCTGGGTTGGCTCTTGATTGGTTGCTGGTGTAGACTTCAAGTTTATGAAGCCAATAGTTGCCAAATCAGTCCCTCCTTTAGGCGCTGTGATTAATCCTCCATTTGGTGCAATGATTTCTTTGGTTTTGCTTTTTTTACTGCATGAGTCAACCTTATCAAATTCAGCTTGCGGGGACTCAATCCCAGAAAAATGCAGGCAGGCGGTCCTGCAGTCCACAAGCCCGGCAGCCCAAAGGAATCCAGGACCAGGGTATAATTCCTGCTCCCAGGCCTGGGTTTCCAGAAAGGATGAATTTTCAATCCTGATACCATGAAGTAACCCAACTGGGATTTGACCTATTATCAAGAAAGTTAAGACCATTGAAAAAGCTTGCATCTACCAATCTGCAAGAGTTTAAAAGTCTTTTTAGGCATGATGGGTTACTACAGACAGTTTATCCCTGACTTTTCTGACACTAGTGAGCTTCTGGTTCAACTGTTAGGCAATGTCCCCTTCAAATGGACCACTAGTCAACAATAGGCCTTTGAGACTCTCAAGCAAAAACTCAAAGAGGCTCCCATCTTGGTGTATCCTGACTACAATAAGGAGTTTATCCTTTACACAGATGCTAGTAACCTAGCTATTGGGGCCATTATGGCTCAATTAGATAATGAGTGGGTGAATCACCCTGCAGCATATACTTCTTATGTACTCAATAAAAATGAGAAGAACTATTCTGTCACAGAGAGAATGTCTTGCTATATTGCATGCAGTTAAGAAATTCAGCCATTATGTTTACGGAACTCATTTCACTGTGGTCACTGACCATGCTTTTCTCAAGTGGTTGCAGCAGCTCAAAGAACCAGAAGGATAACTAGCTAGATGGGCCCTCCACCTGAAGGGCTATTACTTCACAGTGCTACATTGTCCTGGGATCTAATACCAAAATGCTTATGGATTATCCAGAATGCCCATCCTTGCTCTACACCCTGCTGAGGCTGATTGACTGTATAAACTAATTGGATATCCTTCCTCTTGGGAGAGCAAGACAGAAGAAGTTCAAACTGCCCTGTCAAAGCTATCCAAGGACACTCTCATTTACAACAACCAGCTCTTCAAAAAGGTGCATGATATATACCTGTCCTATGTAAGCCCTAGCCTCTGCCTTTTGTTGGTGCTCCAAGAGGGCAACAGTGCCCATGTCAACACTTTGTTGACATGGCCACTGTCAACTCAAAACTCAAAATCTCCTATGTTTTTTGCTAGTTGTGCTAGCTTAATTCTTTTTTAAATTGTTCAGGGGTGCAAACCTAGAAAACACAACAAAATTGTGGTCTTTTTGAGGTAGGACATGCCATCTCAAAAGCGCTACTTCAATTTACACCATCTCAAATTTAATTTGAGATGGCGTTTTTTGTGTTAGTGATTTTGAATCACAAAAATAAAATAAACAATAAAATAGTTAAAATTTACATATACTCTTATAATGCAGCATCTTGAAAGTACCCCATCTCAAACCTGTCACTTTGAGTCAGATTAATTAAATCTTATTTTCCAACTTTATTTATATGTGAAATCACTTAGTGTGATGCGTGTTTACGCCATCTCAACTTTACCTTATTTCAAATCATGCTATTTATCTTAAACTAAAATAATCTTATACCCAAACTAAAATAAATCATGTTGTATAGTGCCAGAAGATGTTCCTATAGTATTAATCCAAGACATTTATACTAAGAACAACCTAAAAAGATGCCGCTATGATAGTCCTTCTAGTGATTATCATTGCTGGGTAAAAAAAACAAGTTTTGTTATATATAATTTATAACTTTTTTTATACATGGATACATTGATAAGGGATCTCTTAACAAAATATTTTAATAGTGATTTTAATATGGAAGGGGATGATTATGCCATTTCAATTTACGTCACTTCAAATTCCACCAAGTTTCATATCACCCAATCAATTCAATGCGCATAATGGATAGGGGAAAATAAGAGGAATTTACCTATGACACCAGGCTACACTATATTGATTCCCCCACTGCAATTCTTGCTTTCCACTTTTCAAAAGTACATATTCATGCTAATTACCATATTAATAAAAAATGTAAGAAATTGCCTGAAACTTTGCAAATATATTTTTTTTGGCCTTCTCTAAACAACTGGGTACTTTTTAACCCCAGTTGTATAAGCTAGTTTTTGAGAAATTCAAGTTTTACCCTTTGGCCTGGGTGAGATAGCTCCACCAGAAATTTATTAATTTAATATAAAAATGGTCAAAAACACTGTTTTTGAGCTACGCCACCTCAATTACGTCACTTTAAAAACGCCATTTCAAAAGCAAGTTTTCAGTCAAAACTCAAAGTTTTGCATACTTGCATTATTAATAAATAATTTATTTTTACAAACCAAAAAACATTAAAAATTTGATATTATATTTTTTGATTTCCTCTACAATTCTATTTAAAAGAAATTACTACTTTTATAATAAAAACATTCTCACTTTTCTCTTTAAAAACAACTCCCAAATTGCTCATATTTTGATACTAATTCACTTTTAGATGCCTCCCAAGTCAACTGCCAAAGCTGCGTCCAAGGCCTCAAAGTCCAAAATAACTCCTCCCAAGGCCAAGAAGTCCAAGACTACCCTAAGAAGCAGCCTTCTAAGGCCAAAGCTCCCCCAAGACCCCAACTCTGTCACCAGAGCCTGAGGAAACAAGCCCAATCCCTCCCCACTCTCCTTTTGTGTACTCCCCCTCAGACCCCCAAGAGAAGTTATTCAACTTCAATCACCACTCTGATCCTACATCAGAGCCTGAAGAGGAAGATAAGAAGGAGCAGGAGCCTGGTGCTCCTGCAGATGAGCAAATTGAGCTCTGGGATCTTAACACCATCCACAATATATGCAATTGAAATGGCATTTTTGGTATTCCCACAACATATCCAGTCAGCTACCCCATCATGACTAAAAAAGGGGTGCTGGCTTTTGTCTACAAAGGGTACATTTTCAGCTGTAATGACAAGAAGAAACCCATCCACCAACATCATAATAAATGTGATAACGTTGGGTGCCCAGAAAGGCTCACCACTTATGGGTTCACTAGATTTAAAGCCCTAACTGTCAACCATGACTGCACTGAGCCTCTTGACTCACTTTATCAACTTATCTGCTGGTTTGTTTGCCAGGTGATCCCAATCACCAAGGATCAAACTGCCACTGAGGTTGTCAACAATGTGATCCTTAATTTAAATGATATCCAACTAGCAACTGTTGTTGGCGCCTCAAAATTACAGAGATATTTCACTGATCAGAGATATGCTCTGAGCACTGAAGGCGTCAGTGCAAGCTCCATTGACCAATTTATCATTACTGAGGAGCAAAAACTATCTTGCCATGAGTAGAGATTCCTTCTTTATGATTATGGTCAACATCACCTGAGCACATCATTTGCTTTGCCACCTCACAGGATCTGCACAACCTGTTGAAATGCAAGACCTGGCTTGCAGATGGAACTTTCTCCACCTGCACAAAGCTATTTGACAAGCTTTGAAACATCCATGGGCAGGTTAGAAATCTGGTTCTTCCCCTTGTCTTCTACTTTCTTCCTAACAAGAAGCAGGAAACCTATGTCTGGGCACTCACAATTTTAAAGGCCAAACTGGATGAAATCCTCCCAACCATTGAAGAGGAGCCCAAGGAGACCAGAGGGCGCAAGAAGAAGGCCCAGTCAGAGGAAGCCACCCCAACCAGGAAGCAGCCAGAAAGCTTTCCCTATCACAAATATCTGGTAGTGGATTTTGAACAGGCTCAGGCAAATGCCTTCATTTGAGTCTTCAAAAGCTCCCCTCAGGGATGCTACTTCCACTTCTGACAGGCACTCTGCCGCTGCCTCCAAAAGTGCTCTGAACTTAATGAGCTGGTCAACTCTGAAGGCACTAAAGAAGCCAAGGACGTTTTTAATTGCTGCCCTTGCCCTTGTGAGAAAAGAGGAGACAAATGCCTTTTACGACGCCCTCCTCTGCCATCCTTTTATCCTTGCCAACCAGGCAGCCTTTGCTCTATTCATAGAGTATTATGAAACTCAATGGGGTGGGGTTTTTTAAGGAGCACACCACATCAGAAAGGGCAGTGACTCAATCACCTGGAACTTCTATAAGCAGGTCAAAGACGGGTTAATCAAGACCACCTCTTTCCTTGAAGGGTGGCATATCCAGTTTGCCACAAGATTCCAGGTTCATAAGCCCAAATTCAATAAGATAATAATGCACTTAAAAACCCAGCAGGCCACCTATGCCAGCCTCTTTAAGACTGGTATGAAGACCAAGGGTGAACCCCTAAGCAGACTAAGGCTGTAAAGAAATATACAGAAATCAGCAAGGTGGTCCTTGCCTACTATCCTAAGGATAGAAAGCTTGAGCATCTCCAAGCTATCTCAGTTGCTCTTTCCATTAATGTTTGAGCCTATTTCCAATAAATACTACTTTATCTTCTCTCTTCTTTTCTTTACTTTTATCATTATTTTAGTTTTATTTAGTATTTGGTACAATTCTATGCTTATTCAAAGAATAGTTTATAGTTATAATTGATGGAAATAGTTGTTTTGGGGTATATTTTAACTTTTGGGCTTTACGCAAATATGTCTCTAAGTTAACCCCATTTTTTATTGCAGATTTAAAATTCTGAGGCTTTATTAAGCCTAGAAATGTTTTTTGAGTTTTATTTTTGAGAATTTTTTGGGTTATTTTTGGAGTTCAAAAAATCTAAAAATTTAAAACTTGGTTTTCTTAGTTGTGATGCCGTAAATCACAATGGCGTTTTTACTATAAAATTGAGATAGAGTAATCCAAGATGGCGTAAATTGAAGTGCTGTTTTTGAAACGACGTGTCCTACCTTATCATCCTTGTATAGTTTATTCCACACTCTGCTGTATTCAACTAAAAGGCTTTTAAATGTGTTTTTCAGGATGATCCAATGCAAGCCTTTGGCTTGGCTAGACCTTTAAATTAAATAATATGGAAAATCCAATTCAATAAACTTCTTACGGCTTGAGTGTACGTGAACTGATATTATTTTCAAACTTGTTTACATATTTAATTATATTTATTAAATGTGCTTGTGGGATTTATGAAATGATATGATTTCATGACCCAAGGATTACATGGTTTTATATGTGCAGAGATTGGCTTGAAAAAATCCAAGTATTTAAGGAAAGAGTTTGAATGTTAAGTTTATATGAATCTTTTATTAAAATCTCTCTCATATCAGTGCTTTTCTATGGTGGCTACACAAAGCAGGTCCAGAAAGGTCACACAGAGCCTATCCAGGGTAGTTCTTTCAAGGGTAGCAACATTGTTACCCTCAAAGCCTCTCCAAAGACAAGGCATTTGAAGCCCATATTAACAAGGTTAAGAAAATGCTTGGTAACAACAAGCAATAAAGTGGGATATATCATGTCTATGGTACAGTGTTATTGGAGTACTCAGCCAGGTTTCTGGACAAAGCTCTTGCCAAAATCAAAGCAATGCCAGAAGTAGATGCTGTTGAAAATGACCAGTCAGGCGAGGTCAATGTTGTCCATGAAGAGACTACTTGGAGATTGGCCTGCCTCTCATCAGACACCCAACTTACTAGGAATCCCAAGCTCTGGTCCTACAACTACAACCCAAGTTCAGGGGAAGGGATTGATGCATATGTGATTGATTCTGGGATTAAAACTGATCATCCCAACTTCCAGGGACGTGCAAAGTGGGGAGTAAACTTTGTCAATAAAAAGAACACTGATTAGTATGGCCATGGCACACATGTGGCAGATAGCAACCGCCAGAATTAACTCATTCCACAAGTCAACCTACTATATGTTGACAAACAGAATTAAAAATACTTCTATGTCAATAGCATTAAAAAGTCATAATTAAGTTTTAACTCATGTAGATACTAAATGTTGACACTTTTTTAATAAGCAGAAACCTGTTTCCTGAACATTTTACTCAATAAAAATTAAGCTTCAAGATACTTTAGGGTAATGTGACAACATAGATTTAAAAAAGCCATAAAAAATTATTTATGAAATAAAAAAACTCATAAAAATACACTTCAAAAATAATTCACTATGGAATTAGCCATCTTTACTATAGTAAATTTTTTCCCACTTATAAAAACAAAAAAATCCAATACACAAAAAGATACTACATAAAATTTCACTTATTATAGAAAAATATAATAATCAGAAACAGTAATATAAAGTTTTTCTATATTGAAAACTAAAAAAAATATAATTTACTAGTAAAATACTAATATAGACCATGTAATACAGTCTAAAGCATCAAACTATCAATAAAAAATCAATGATTTTATAAAAACAGTATCATAAATTATTAATGAGTTTTTTAGAATAACTATTTATTTAAAAATATTATACTTAACATATAAAAACTATATACAAAATTAAGCAATACTCAATTAAATTTAACTAAAAGCTAGACTGTGATCACCTGGTTGCCATTAAGAACTGTGACAATCTTCTTGATGTATTTCCCAATCTCTGAAAGATTATATTTGGCCTTGACAGCGTCCTTGATTTTCTCTTGATATTGCTTCTCTTTGGTGGTTCTCTTCTTCTTGGATGGGTGGTTCTCAATATCTCTGATGGATGCAGCAGTCTTCCCCTGTTGAACTTTGAGGTGCTTGAAGGTGTTGTATCTGGGCTTGATTCCAAAGAAGGACTTGATATTCTTATGCCAGCCCTACAAAGATGAATTAGTTTACATCTCATCCTTAAGAACTTCCTGGTAGCAGTTCCAGTTGGCTTTAGCTCTGGGCTTGCTCCGGCGCTTGGTGACCTTACGTCCAATCCACTGTGGTTTGTAATATTCAATGAAAGGGTAGAAGCCATCCTCATGTTTCTTGGCATATGAATCCTGGAATAGGAGGTCAATGGCTTGTCTGGTATGCTCTGACTTTACAAAGACTAGTGCTACAAACTTCTGAATTAAGAACTTGCATTTTCCTGATGTATCTAGATGGTGGAGCTTGCTGAGCTCAGGTAGATCCTTTGGTTTCCTGTTGACAGCCTGTCAATAATGGAAAAAATACCCCTGTTCTCTCCATCAAAGGTGTTTACAAAAGTGTTATACTGGGAAGTTTCATAGTCCATGATTATAGTTGAGGGGCCAAGTGCTTTATCATGAGCTTCTTGTTCTGCAGCAAGGGTGGCTTCATCCTTTTCATCATCATCTGGATTGGCTCTAGTGTTATGGCCAGGGGGACTATTTTTATTATTGGGTAGGGCTTTGATGCCCTCCTGAAGGATTTTAAAGGCCTTTGTGTAGATCTCTTCTGTTGCCCCAGGAAGCAGAAAGTAGGCAAATGAGAGAGCCTTGTCTTCAATAAGGGAATGTACAACCCATAGTTGGTAAAAAAGGCGGGGGCATACTTCAAAGGTACTGTCACATAACCAGGTCTCTGAATCTCTTAACTGCTCCAGGTTCTGTTGTGCAGCATAGTATATAATTCTTGCCTCTGCTGTAGGCCCATCATCCTGTAAAAGGATTTCCTCATCACCATTGAACATCTTTAACTCCTCTATCAATACTAAATCTCCTTGGACCATGGCAGATTTCTTATGGGGGAATAGATCACGGTGTTTGTCACATATGTACTTCACTAACTGGTCGCGGTCAGGGATGAGCTTCAGGTTCTCATTACTTAGGTGTGTGGTGGCCTTAACTGCCAGATCAGAAGCCTTGACGTATTTGGAGACTGGGACCATTTGGTAGAGGTACCACTTTAGAAGCTTTTCAATAAGATTGATTGGAGCATTGCATGTGTGCTCTCATTTTTCACTAGTCCCTATATCCCGTCCTTCTGTGTTGATCCTGGCAGCGCAGCTTCTATCTTCATACACATAATGCTTGCTTCTTCCTGCTCTCTTTTGATTGTTGCAATTAAAAAAATAGCCTTCACAGACTAAACTTGCACCTCTTTTGACAGACATTAGCGGGGAAACCTGAGGGAACTTCTTTGGGAGATTAAACTCTCCTTTGACGTTACATATATTGTGAACCTTTAGGGGTTCCCATGGGCCAATTGGTGCTTGATAATAGTCATACAGGTAATCATCAGGATCTTCTTTATTGATACTTGATGAGGATGATGAAGATGCAGATCTATTAGGCGGTGGAGGGGAATTATCTGGAGTTAGATTCTTGCGCTTCTTGGACTGGGATGAGCTTGATTCCTTGGGGCTTGATTCCTTTGAGCTTGATTCATCTGGGCTTGCATGGGGTTCTGGACTCTTATGTATCTTCTTTCCTCCTTGATTGTTTAGGGGAACCTCATATCCTTCTGATTTAACCATCTTGGAGAAGAGGAGGGGTCAGGGGAAGGCTCTTTGCTTTCAGGGTTTGGGGTCTTCTCCTTTGTCTTCTGTTTCTTTAAGGGCTCTTTGGCTGGTTTTTTGTTGGGGTAGGGACTTTGGGCCTTTCCAGAGGCTTTGGGCACTTTCTTGGTTGACTTGGGGTTCTTTTGTAGATTCTTGGAAGATTTTTCCTACAATAATTTGAGTAGAGTTCATAAATTAAGAATAATCATGTGAAACATTAATAAAATTATTAATGATTACTTGTTTTAAATTTTAATATTAATTAAATAGTTTATAGAAGTATGGAAAGTAATTTTAGAGCTAGTTTATTAGTAAAGAATAAAAAAAACCATGTTTAAATAAAAAGTCAACATTCTGGTAGTCACAATAGTCAAAAATATTTAATTTAGTTTGTCGGCATAAAAACGCTTTAATTTTGACTGTCAACATACAGTAGTTTTAAAAGCTATAGCAACCACCAAAATACCTCAGATTTAAGCAAAATAATTTCAGATTTAAACAAAATGCATCTCTCAGGTTAAAATATACACTCTGTTAACAGGGTTTATTGGCGTTAATGGGCAAAATGAGTCAACACAGCAACAAAGAGCTCACGCGCAAAGTAAAACCATTCAAAATACAATCCAAATACATTGATTTACAAACAAAATGGTGTGAGCTGACTTTTGGTGTACATATGTTTACTATGTGAATCAGTGACAAAATACAACCAAGCAAGGTGTATCAAAACGCAAACCAAAAACAAAACACAATAGCAACTCACTATGTAAACAAAATCACTCACGCAATGTGTGCAATGGATTGTAATCATGAATGATACCAAGGTATCTAAAATAAGACACAAGATCTAAATCATAAATTTTAAAAATATTGTGTTGGGTGTTTTAATTTGGCAGTAAAATCTGGGAAAAAGGGTGTATTTTTTTGAGTATTCTAAAATGGGTGTTGTAAAACCAAAAACAACTAATTAAGAAATAAAAAAATCTATATTTGGGATATTGGGTGGGAAAAACTCTAATTAAACATCCATATTCAGATAAAAAAATTAGGGAGTAACTTAATTGAAATTTATTTAATATTTTATTAAATTTTAAAATGGAAGGAACACAACACCAGAGTACCAATACACCTGTTGTGCACTGCAGTTGCGGTTGCCCCCATAGGTCAAAGAATAGAGTTAGTACAATCCAAGTGCCTACTTAAGGAGGAGACAGGAGAGGAGAGTTCCATAGTGATGCTGCACTGACACAGCCGGTTCAAGGAACACAAGCTGCTAGAGTGCGGAGCATCAACCCTTGGGTCCCAAAACTGACCCAAAAGCCACCAAGGTTACCACAACAAAAATGGTTAGAAATAAGGAGGTAGAACTTACTTTATGTGTGTTTGACGGTGTGTACTGGCAAAGGTTTGTCCTGTCAGCCATGCTGGAGAAGGTGAATCCTGTACTTGATACTAGCTACAAGCCCTACGTCAGAGATGGCAATTGGGAGGATGACAAGGAGCCTGAGTTCTATCAAACCAATGAGGGGCAGTTAGTGTTGAAGAAAGTTGCTGCTTTTTACACCAAGTTGCCCATGCCTTGCAAGCCTGTCACCAATCAGGATCTTGTCTTGTATGAACCCACAAAGCCTTCTCAGAAGCATATTCCTGATATCAAACACATCATCCTGCTTAAGCTAATATGTGAAACAGGCTATTACAAGGCAGCCACGGCCCTTGTTGGAATGGATCCCAAGTACGCTCCAAGACCTTCAATAAGTTCATTAATACGGGTCAAGTCCTTGCCGTGGAGAAATCCATGCATGTTTTCACCATGCTCATCAAGGAGCACAAATGGGCAATCCACCAGTGGATCACCTGGGGCTGCCATCTTGAACTGGCAAATATACAGGCAAAGGTCAAGTAAACTTTTGGGGTCAAAGCTTCCATTTCCTTTTACTACCATCTGGTCAAGGGAATGTGCTTTTCCTAGAAAAAGCTTGGGGTATCTCACTATAATAGAAACAGCCCAACTAACATTGAGACCCAGAAAAAAAACACTGAGGCCTACACAGCCCTCAAGGCCAAAGGGACAGTTAAATTTTACTGTATTGTTAAATTGGCATTTGCCTCGTCTATGCGCAATGCATATAGCTATGTCTCCAAAGGCTCCAATGACGGGATGGCTTGGCGTGCTGCAGTCTGCACCACAGCCTACTTGATGGTGGCTCTTCCTGGTCCAAAGGGGGTTGAGTTATACCAAATTATACTGGGCTCCCACAACAGCCGTATCTTCCTATCATTTCTCCAATTGGTCCAGGAGCACCTGAGGCGCACAAGCCCTGGCTTCACCAATGTCATTGTGTTGGACAATTTTGATCTCCACAAAGTGGCTGACATTCTTGAGGAATTCCCAATGATTGACACAAACATTGCAGTGGGCCCCCAGCAATTGGGCACGGCAAATTTGCGCTTTCTCTTCCTCCCTGTTTATTCACCATTCCTAAATCCCATCAAGGAAGTCTTTGGGTGGCTCAAGCAAGTTGTCAAGCAAGGAACCCCAACAGGGACTGAGGACCTCTTTAATTTGCTGCAGGCCAGGATCCACACCCTCCCAGCCAAGACTGTGGCCAAATTCTATGACCACGCTGATTTGTTCATCTCTGCATGCCTAGCCAAACAGCCAATCAATTAAAGGCTTAGTGTGACAAATTCTTTTTTGTATTCTCTGATTTACTATTCAAGATTTATTAATTATCATTTTATATTTGGATGTTTCCAAGCCAGAATTCACATTCAGTAGGACAATCAATAAAGTTTAGTAATTAATTTATAATCATTTTTTATTGTGTCGTCTAAGGGTATCCTAAATGCTTGATACTGGATTACGCAAACGCATTAATATCACTTTTGGCAAATAATTATAATTATCAAAAAAAGTTAATTGTAATGTGTACAAATCAGAAGTAGATTTTATTGAAATATATTATAATGCTTTTATTAAGACCTTCTCTGCGATATATTTCTGCAAATCCTGTTTGCTAAAATAAGAATTACAAAATTTTATTATAGTAAAATTATTGTAGAGTATAAAGATATTTATTAGAAGAGAGAATTTACTACAAAAGCCTGTAGTTTGTTCTTCTGTATGTACCCATCCCTCATTGGAGGTGGCACATAACCTCCACCGCCACACCATGGACAGTGGATATGCCCTTATTAAAAAACTCCCGCCTGCTGGTGAAGGGGAGCAGGGTTAGGTGCAAATGGAGGAGCAGCTTTTTGGATGGGGCTGCAAACCCGTAAATCCCTGCCAGGACCAGGGCGTCTTGATTCACATGGTCCACTGAGTCATACCCAGGGGGACCTTCTTCCTGTCAAGTGCAAGCTGGGCCACGTTGATTCCTAGAAGGACCCCGTCTAGATCCTCCACGCTGGCGCTCATCCCAAAGAAGAAAAGATACCCAAGGTAAACCACCAAGTGAAGCCTTTGCCAAGCAAAGGCTTCCGTAAACTCACATAATTTATTATAAACCGCACTGATCTTCTTATTGTGCCTGGTCTTTGTAAAGATAAGATCCATTGCCAAGGGGAGCCCAGTCTCATCTGCACTCCAGGCTAGCCCAAAGTCTGCCAGGAGGATCTTAGTTTTTTTGAGGGCTATTGCGTCTGCAACAGCCAATTTCCCCACCGCGCGCCTGAAGTTGACCAGAAAGTAATATATGGTGTGCTCCACTGGGAAGCAGAAGCAAGCAGCCGCATGAGCCCGGCCCATCTCTGGTACATTCTTGAATAGGAGCGTTGCCAGGACGTCCCAAACAAGCTCAATGAAGTTTACACAGTAAACTCCACTGAGGTTAACTGGGTCCAGGCAGACCAGTTGGGCATCCTTGTAGGCAGTAACTGCCCACTTGGATGCCCCCTTGCCATGCGTCAGCCCAGTCAATGCCTCCTGCAACATAGGAAAGGACCCGTGGATGTAGTCCTCCAGCTCCCGCAAGACAGGAGGGAACAGATACAGCTTCTTGGCCACATGAGTGGCATAGTTGGCGTAGAATGTGGCAGGGACAAAGGGGACTAGGTCTTGGTGGAGTTCACTGTCTATATTCTCTAAAAAACAGGTAAGTATTTGCAAATTTTTATTAATTTTATTTTTTATATTACCTTCACGTGTTTCTTCCTTGACAGCTGCTTCATCAGGCTTGGCCATTCTTGGCGCAAGCCTTTGCACTGGCAATTCAGTATTCTCTTCTATGAGACGCTTGGCGGGTTTGAGATGTTCATACATCTCCGGGTCATCAACCCAGACAGACAGCGCAGAAAGATTGTATGCCTTAAATTGCAGGCCCTCAACCACTGTCTTCTGGATGTTGAGAAGACACTTGATGGTCTTCTTGGGGGTGTCTGGCATTTTTGTCATTAGGGCCATTGCGGACACCTTGTCAATTTTGTCCCCAGTGAGGACGTCAGACTTAACTTTGGATTTGACCTTGCGGTTGATGTCTTTGATTTTGGCAATTGCCAAGTTGAGATCTTTCAAAAGCTTCTTCAATTCTCTCATTGATCTTTTACTAACCTTTTCATATGTTTTTATAGCTTTTGCCCCAATAAATTCTGTATTGTTTTGATACTGTTGCCTCTTTGTTTATTCCTTTTTGTTTTCCCATTTACTACATTATCTCATCTTTTTACCCATTTTATATGTTTTATGCTCATCTCAATGTGCCGTTTACTTTGTGTTGGCATTTTTTCCTTGATTACCATATTATTTTTGGCTCTTAACATAGCCCTTGTGAAAATATTAACAACAATTTGGTGATCAGCTAAATTTGAATTAGAAAATTATAGTGTTAACTATTTTTAGATAAAGTTGTTATTGATCCAAATTCAAAACCTTAATGATAAACTTTAAGCCAATCAGGAGCCAAGTGATAAAGTGATTGTTGTGACATAAAGGGTCATTCAATAATTCTTTGGTGTATGTGCGCTAATTAATATTAATTAGCGCACATGAATCAAAGAATTATTGAATGACCCTTTATGTCACAACAATCACTTTATCACTTGGCTCCTGATTGGCTTAAATTTTATCATTAAGGTTTTGAATTTGGATCAATAACAACTTTATCTAAAAACAGTTAACACTATAATTTTCTAATTCAAATTTAGCTGATCACCAAATTGTTGTTAATATTTTAGTAAGGGGTGTGTTTAAGTGCTAAAAATAACTGTGTTCTGGATCTAGATACATGGCATAGTAAATATATGATTTTATAGAAATAAGCTGAACATAAATAATAAAACCAACTATAAAAAAAGAGAACATGAACAATTGAAATTCAAAAAAAGATAATATAAATAGAAAATGTTTGGTGACAGGGGTTTATTGGGGCAGGGGAGAGTGATGCCTAGGAGGCAGAATAGTGTGGGAAGGAAGACATAGAGGCAGTGCTGGCCTAGGGGTCTGGGATTGGGTGGGTTGGGCTTGAGGATGAGGGGTGTTGGTGGCAGGGGTGGAGGCAGGAGGATTTTGCGTGATGGCTGCCATATAACGCTTGTTGTATTCCTCATTGGTCATTGGCTGGATAGGCTGATAGGTGGCAGTGGCACAAGGTGGAAGGTGCTTATCCTTACATGATTGGTTGCCCATGTTCACATGGAAAACCATTTGCGCAAATAAGTCAGCCACCATCTGGCAGCCAAAGAGAAAATTGTGGTCAAGGACCCCAAGATAGAGGTTGTTGAAAGACTGAGGAAGGCGCTCCCGTAATGTAGATCCCATGTTGAAGAAGACAATATCAGCTAGATGGACGTCTGCATGGCCAGCAGGGTAGACTGAGGCCTGGTGCCTGCGTCCCTGGATGACCTTGGGGGTAGTAGAGCTACCCTCTATCTGCTGGCTCAAGAAAACCTGGTGCTTGGGATTTGAGCCATACCAGGAGTCAAGTAATCCACTGAGAATGTGGCTGTACAAGTAGCCATCAATAAAATCTGGGTTTGTCCAATAGTAGACAAAACCCTTGGCTGAAACAGCTGGAAATGCACCAATGAACGTCCCCTTCTTGACCTTCTTCCTTCCTTTTTGAGTGGCAGATCTTCCTTGCTTGCCAAAATCATCAAAATCTATTGATAGCTTGTAATAGGAGATGGACATGACATCATCAGTTAGACTAGTCAGGCATCAGACCAGGGTTGATTTGATGGTGGTGTCATACGGGGAATCCTCAGCGCCATCCCATTGGTTGCTGGCAAAATTGGTAAGAACCCGTAGAAAGCCACCTTCTCATAAATCCAGAGCTGCATCATGCACTGGGAGACCCATATTTTATGGTGCGCAAGCTGCTTGCGGACCTGGGTTAGGGGAAGATTGGGATCCCTCTGGAGGAGGACAAGCATTATTGGGTATGCCTCATATATTTGTGACTTGGGGGCCTTCTTGGGCTTCTTGGCCGTCCCAATCAGATTCCCCCTGTTCATCAGGTTGTTGAATTCCTGCATATTAATAGCCCGGGTGAATTACAATTGGCTGACTATCTGATCCCAGGACAGACCCTGCAGGTTCAGTGTCACAATTTCCTGAAGAATTTGGGTGGTGATGATTTGTTGCTTGGGGCGCTGGGCTGGGGGAGCTGAAGCCTGATTGGCTGTAGGGGGGCAGGTTGGCTTGTGGCAGGAAGTTGTTCCAAATCAAGGTTGCCATCCTGATTGGTTGGTTGGTGGGCAGCTTGTGCAGGGGTGGGTACAGCGCAGGGGCAGAGCTAGACACTATGTGACTACTGAACAAGTCAAAGCCATAGGGGTTGGTGGTCAGGTACAGGTCGGCTTCCTTGTTACCCGCCTTAAAGGCTTGGGTGTAAATAGGTGCCTCCACGTTCTGAGCCTTGCCTCCATTGAAGCTGGCTTGGCTGCTTGTGCCGCCAAAGAAAAAGCTAGTAAAAACCATTGTAAAAACCTAGGATAAAATCACTAAAAGTAGAAATTTTAAAATTTAATGGTTTATTTTTATTGTTATCTCAAGTTCATTTTGGAAGGTTCTCAAAACCATTCCATACAAATCTGAGCCATGAAAATGAATAAAATGCCTCTGTTCCTAAATTAGATAGCTGTTGATTAGCTGTTAAACTGTTATTTTTCTATTTTAGGCTGCTCATACTACACATCTTGTGTGAGTTCATTTTGTTTTTTCTTGTGGAATCTCGCTTCTAGATTGCTCAAATTTTGTTTCATTTTAGTCCTTCTGTTGGTGCCTCATATGAATCCTGATTGGATTATAATATACTCCAGAACAGCATCCATCCATTTCACTTGTTGTGTCAGTTCATTTTGTTTGTGGTTTGAACTACACCACTTGGTGTTTGATTTAATTTTGTATAATGAACTAGTGAAATTTTGTTTTTTGTTTGACTGTTCTTTATTAACTGAAATTTTATAAATTAATTGAATCCTGAATCTTGCGCAACTTGGATTTTGTTCAAATCTGAAATCATTTTGTTTAAATCTGAGGTATTTTTGGTTGTTGCCATAGCTTTTAAAACTACTGTACTGACAGTCAGCATTAAACTAGAAAAACACTATGTAAATCACTTATAAAGCTTAGTTAATATTTTCCAGAGTTAGTTTTTTAAGGCCGAAATTGATTATTTTTAAATTTAAAAAATTTAAAGATTTGCACATTTTAACTTATGAAAGCTAAATAATAGGGATTGTAGAGGGAAGTCTAAAGTAAAGCCCTGGGTACTTTGGCCTGAATTATCATACCATTGTATGTGTGCTTTTTGTTAAGCGGCAGTGTTTTACTAATAAACCAGTGAAGGTGTCAACATTCAGGAAGTCAGTGTTCTTTTATAGTAACTCTCCTATTAAATCTCACTTAAATTATATCACTTTGTTTGCTTAGCCAAACCTTTTGTTACAATTTAGGTGACACGTCAATTTGACACAAAGTTGACATTATAAATACATATAATATCTAGTTTTAACATATGTGTTTTGGCTTAAGTGGACTTCCAGAAATAAGCTATAGTTTATCCTGTGAGTTTAAAATAACAGTAAATATCTAAATAATACAAATAACACTATGAAAGTTGGCATATGTCTTTATTCAATGCTTATCTTAATATATATTTAATAAAAACAGTAGTATAAAATTTTAAAAGTGGTTTTTTATTATTTTGTTTTTTATTAAGAAATTTATAGATTCTTATTTGGTGTCAACATTATGCCTGTACCTTTTTAATTTTGCAATTCTGACTTAATAATTTATTATAGAAATTAGCTTAGTTTTGAAAATGCCTGATTCCAGCAGATAAATACTAAAATAATGTTGATTTACTGAATGCCAACAAATTGTTGACATTCAGTAAGTCAACTTGTGGAATGAGTTAATTCTGGCAGTTGCCTGGCAGGTACAGTTGGTTCACAGACCTACAGTGTTTGTTGTTAAGTGATTGGTTATAAACTAGCCGTCACTATATTCACGCACCAATCCATTAAGCTCAGTGAACCAAAGAGCAATGGTACTCTTGCCCTGGATGATAAATAGTCCAAACAATCAACTAGGTTGTATTCCAAGTTCATGTTAACTGATGATCATCTGATCATTAGTTTAATATTGGGCTAAGCAATAGAGGGAATTGGGCTGTAACCAGAGGATCCTGGCGTTCTATTGACTCTCATTAATCTCTCCTTCACTATATAACTCTCTTTTTGATTGATTAAATAAAGATCAAATTACATACACTTATATTTATTATATCATTAGGCTGAAAGATTTATCTTAGCTTAATCTTTAGTAATACATAAGGTCGTAGTCAAGTTAAGCGTTAGTAGCTATCAACCAACCAATAGCTGAAGTTACAACATTTGGTGCTCACTCTCACATGCATCTGCCCAATGGTACTTGTTGCCTTGCCAGGGACTCATCTTTTGTGTGGGGAGGTGATGGAAATAATCTTCTCCATGCCTTCCTTTGTCACCTCCAGGACCACCCTGATGGGCTTTTCTCAGATATTAATTGCTTTTCTGGAACAAAGGATGGTCTGCCTAATGAATTTGTGGCTTTTGGTCAGTTCATAACTGATATACAGCACCCCTGTCAAATAGAGGATCAGTCCTTTTTACACCTTGATGTCCCAGTGCCACTTAGGTAGACAGAAACGCGGAGCCAACCCAGCAACAGCTGGAGCAAGCCATTAGTGGGATGGACCAGGGTGTGTATCAAAATGGGGAAGTCCACAAAAAGCTTGCTGTACTGCCATCCTATGGTACTACAGCCAAAGAGAAATTCCGCAATTTAACAGGAATAACCCCTAATCAGCTTCATTACAGATGAAAACAATCAAACAAGCCAAGGAGTATATCCATAGTTTTGCACATCCTGCCATTTGCCACAACCGGACTCACTTGGGTTATCAACTGTCCCCAATCTTGCATCAAGGAAATTTGATAAACAATCAGCAGGCTTTCCTCCGTTTCCTGTATGGTGAACTCACAAACTCTATGGCCAATATCAGTCACCAACTAAACAGCTTGGTAATTCACCAAAACTTCACTGCAAATTGGTCAACACAGCTGGAAGAACGCCTGACAAACTATGTGGTTACAATGGTTGGGACCATGCTTGAACATAAAGGGTTGGATAATAATTGGCTAGGTACAGTAACTCACCATGTAAAAGGGGCATAAGCCACCTTTTGCTATCTATGTAGCGAGGTCAAGTTGCTCTGCCGCTCTGTAAGAATGATCAAGGATGGGGTTGCGTTGGAAGGCAACGTGGAAGCTACTGCCATTATCCAACAATACATGGAGGAGCTATCCAAACATGTGAGTGAGATTGACAAGGGCCTCTGTCAATCCCTCTCTGACTGCAACCAATTTAACGTGGAATTTCCTAAACTTGCAAAAATAATTGACCACAACCACAACTGCACGGAATAAAATCATGATAATCTGGAAAGATTAAGTGATAGTCATTGGGCTATGCAAGAAAAGAACAACATGTTGTTTGGGAACCAGGAATCACGTAAAGAGAAGTTTGAGGACAAACTACACGTAAAAAATTGCACAATAAAAGACCTGAACTGAGAAGTACACTTGTAATGTAGCAATGTTTTTCATTTACAAGGACAAATAGAGCAACCACTTCAGGTGTATTCCAAACAGATTGTGCCTGACCCTTGACTACAAGCAACTACAAGAAGAAGTCAAAGTGTCTTGTCCATTGCCAGCCAGGCAATGTCAGAGGACCGTTGCTCCTTCCATAGCTATGAGAGCAATGAAGACAACATAGGCTGTACAATGAGGAAATTCTATGTTGCAGAACCAGTTCTGGATAGCAGCAAAACACCTCTTCCTGGTGCTGCTGCTTCAACTTCCAGGACTAGCAACAACACTTTAGTGTGGCTTCTGAAGCGCAATTCCGCGCCTTGAACCAGAGAAATACCTCACATTCTCCTAGAAGAAGCTATAATTTTAGCACTTCTTCTGTGATCCAGAACTTCACGCCAATGAATTTGCCAAAATTTGACAAAAAAGCCAATGTTCACATGTTCCTCCGGCTATACAATAGCTCTATGTATGGTGCTGACAAGGCCATGAAAAATGCAGCCATTTTTAATTGCTTGGATTCAGAGACCCAAACAATAATGCCAAGACTTCTGGAACAAGGCTGGACTTACAAGAACATATCCAGGGCTCTTATTGCAGAATTTGGCAGCAAAGAGGCTCTATTTTGACAAAAAAATGGAGTTTACCAAAGGAAAAATAAAGAAGGGGGAAAGCCTAATAGATTTCTCAGAGCGCTTCTATTTGGAAGCATAGACTCTAGTCTCCATGGGAGCCACCACTTTTGTTGATGTAAAAGGAGTGCTGCTTAACTACGTACGCCCCAATAGAGAGCTTTTTATTGCTTTCAAGTCTGGAATATATGGCGCAAGAACAGTCCCTGAACTCATGCATCACTTGGGATCTTTTAAGGAGAAGTTTGAAGTTCCTTTTCCTGAAAATAAGAAATCCACTTCATCCTATTCTACAGATTCCAAGGGCAAGACTTGGGATAGGGATGCTCCAAAGAAACCAAAAATTGTAGCCATCCCCCAGTTAACAATCTGGCAAATAACTGCACATGCTACAAGTGTGGGCAATTATGAAATCTTTCTTGATACTGCAAGCAACCCAAAGCTAATTTTTGCCATCTGATCCAGGAAGACAATGTGAAAGACAAGCTAGATGACAAAGAAGAAGACAAGGACATAGAAGAAGATGGTGAGGAGTCAAAAAACTGCTAAGCAGTCAGGTTGAGGAGAAACCCCTGACTGCTAGTAGTACCTGACCCTCTCCATCTATTGGCCCAGACCCCAAAATTCCTGATTGCAGTGTTGGCCTGCTGGACCAAGAAGCCTGTCCCTGAGAGATACTTGCCTGATAAAGAAGAAATAAACAAAAACTTGCTCCATAGAGTTTTAGCCGTCAACACAGTCACAGGAAAGCAAGTAATCCATACAGAAAGTATACCTTCCAAAGAAGCTGTTGACACCATCTCTATACCCTACGCTTAACAACTTTCCATGCCATACACCAAGTTCATCATGAAAGCAACAGTGTCAAAAAGTTGTCTCAACTATTGAGGTCAGTACAAGTCTCCACTAATCTGGGCACCTTAAAATCCCTGAAGCCCAAATTAACAACTGCGCTAGAGTTGTTCCTCACTCAGTTTAAGGATTTAGATATCCACAAGGTTACCAAAATTGCCTCTTCTCATTATGGGGAACAACACAACTGTACATAAATTGAACAGGTGGTTCATAAGCTTCAATTAAGAGCAATTATGGACTCTGGAGCTCCGGGGAACATTGTATTGACTAGGCTAGTCAAGAAACTGAAACTTGCGCCTGACCTAGATTATAATGAGGAATTTGATACTGCAGGACCCAACAAAATAAAGGCATTGGGAGCCTATTCATCCTTACCACTTTGTTTTGGTAAATTGGTGATAACAGCCCTGGCAATAGTGTTGCGCAACAAAAGCTACTATATCTTGATTGGTAAAAG
Source organism: Entomophthora muscae (assembly GCA_014839935.2). Lineage (NCBI taxonomy): Eukaryota > Fungi > Entomophthoromycota > Entomophthoromycetes > Entomophthorales > Entomophthoraceae > Entomophthora > Entomophthora muscae. The sequence continues at coordinate 61,658 of QTSX02000277.1, read as the reverse complement.
CTTCATGGCAACCTAAGGGACTATCATCAACCATCAAGACAGTACTTTTAGCATTCTAGGTCACTTGGTACCAATTTATTATCACGGTGACAGACCAAAGGACCTCCCTACAAAGAAAATACATTATATTAACATGGAATATACTGATGAAGATATGCCAGTAGCGTACACCTTGCGTCAGCGCAAAACCAAGGTTCTACCTCTGGCCACTAAAGAGTACAAAGGGATCCCCTTATATTCTTCTAGTGAATTATCCATCCCAACCAGGTCTCAAGTTATACATAATACAGGTCTAAGCCTCAGCTTCCCTAAAGGTATGTATGGTGAAGTATCTGGACTTCATAATGGTTTGCAACTGGAGCCTTTGATCCTACCTGGGATTGCCATGCCATCATTGAAAGAGATTCTGGTACTTTTAGGGAACCTTTCTGAAGAATCACTTAAGGTGAAGAAACACCAGCTTCTGGGCTATATGAAGTTGGAAGAGAACTCTAGCCTTATGGATGTCACGCCCTTTGGCGAGTTCATTAAATTTGCCCTGCCTTGCAATCAACCAAGTGTTATGTCGCTTATTCTGTGTGAATCTTTAAATGGACTAATGGAAGACCAGAAGGACCAAGCTATTTGACTCTTTAAGAAATATAAGGACGTCTTTGCAGAAAACAACCAAGACCTAGGTAAAGCTCTTGGGGTTGAAAATGTATTGGATATACAAGGAACTGCTCCTATACGCTCTAGACCAATAAGACCAGCCTGGCCAACTAAGCTATTATTAACAAAGAGTTAAAGAAGTTACTTGCATCTGGCCTCTTAGTAACCAGCAATAGTCCTTAGTCTTCAACATTATTGATTGTAAAGAAAAAAGACGGGTCAAATTGCGTAGTAATGGACTACCGCAAATTAAACTCTGTCACAAAAAAATATTCTTATCTGTTGCCCCATATTGATGACACATTGGACAAGCTGGGTGGCGCAAGGTACTTCAGAGCAATGGATCTGATCAGTGGGTACTGGAAGATTGACCTTCCAGAGGAAGACCAGGAAAAGTGTGCCATCATTACAGAGCAAGGACTTTTTCAGCCTACTAGGATGCCACAAGGACTCGCAAATGCTCCCGCAACTTTCCAACAAGCCATGGACTCTGTGATGGGAGACCTCAAGTTGACTTGTGTTCTAGTTTACCTTGACAACATAAACGTCTTTTCACAAACTTTTGGTCAACACTTGGACCATCTGGAGGCCGTGTTTCAAAGCCTTATTGCTGTCAATCTCAAGCTAAAACCAAGGAAGTGTAACTTCTTTAAGGAGCATTTGGAATTCCTTGGTTATATCATCAGCAAAGATGGCTTACGGCCTGTTCCTGCTAAGGTCAAAGCTATTACTCACATGCAAACGCCTTCCAACAAGAGAGATGTTCAGGTGTTTTTAGGAATGATTGGTTATTATAGACGGTTTATACCAAACTTTGCAGGTCTTGGAGGACCACTATTTCACTTGTTGAAAAATGGCGTTGAGTTCTCATGGACAGAAGGATGCCAGAAAGCCTTTGAGGACTTGAAGGCCACCTTAGTGACATATCCAGTACTCTCCTATCCTAATTTTAAGTGCCCCTTCATTGTACACACAGATGCCAGTTTGACAGCAATTGATGCTGTTCTTTCTCAGCTGGATGACAATGATCAAGATCATCATGTAGGCTATTGTTCTTGCACACTCAATAGTCACAAAAGGAATTACACAGTCACTGAGAGAGAATACCTAGCACTCATCTATGCCTGTCAAAAATTCAGAGTGTACCTCCACAGAGTACACTTTACAGTGGTAACTGATCATGCCTCAATTAAATGGTTGAAAACCCTGAAGGATCCTGAAGAACGCCTGGCACAATAGACTATTAAGCTATAAGCTTATGACTATGAAATAATCCATTGCGCAGGAGTTATGCATCAGAATGCAGATTGCCTTTCACGCCTTCCTACCATAGCCTTGGTTTACTCAGCAGCGGACAAGCTTTACAACAAGCCGATGCTGAGACCTTCTATGTGGGGGGAGGAGCCGCTCAAGATTCAGAAAATTCTGAAGTCCCTTGTGGTGGACACCCGTGTCAAGGATAATCAGCTTTTTAAGTTGTATAAAGGAAAGTGGTTACCATACATTCACACATCCTTACAAACAGACACAATAGTATCATCCCATTGTACTGTGGGCCATGGCGGTATCCATAAAACCCTCAACCTCCTATAGCAGCATTGCTACTGGGAAGGTATGCACTTGAATGTAGCAGAAACCCTGGCCGCTTGCCATGACTGTACTATAGAGCAACCAAAGGTCTTGCATTACCAGCACAGGCTAATTTGACCTGTTTTTGTGTTTCATACTGTTTCTATAGATGTAGCAGGTCCCCTACACTGACTGCTAGCAAGAAAAAGTTCATAATTGTAGCAATAGATCAGCTTACAAAATGGGTAGAAACAAAAGCAATTCCTAATCAGTTGGGGCTTACAACAGCTAATTTCATTCTAGAGAACATACTCTACAAACATGGCTGCCCACAAACATTGCTAACAGATAATGGGACAAACTTCACAGGATACATGATACCCAGGATGAACAAACTTATGGGTATTTGTGGTACCCTGTCAACACCATATCATCCCCAAACAAATGGAATGGTAGAGAGAACAAATGGAAGTCTTGTACAGATCCTAAGGAAGCTTAGCCACCAGCACAAAACAGAATGGGATACATATATTCTGGAAGCTACCTTTGTGTATAACATAGGATTCCACAGGGCTATGGGAAAAATCCCCTTCCAGCTTCTTTATGGTTGACAGCCAAGTCTTCTGCCACATCTCTACAGTCTAGTTAAAACCAATGATCCCCTCACCCCCAACGCTTATTTGAAGAGACTAGCACAGACGCTAATCAAGTTACAGTCTGAGGTGTACTCTACCAATTTAGCAACAAAGGAGAAAGACTTGGATCATGCAGTAAAAACCCGGCCTGCTCTCCCTGTATATAAAATAGGAAGCTTTGTATACTTCTACATCAACCAAGGGTATGGTTGCAAAAGTAAACTTGCCTTGCTATGGCAAGGACCAGTCAAGGTATTCCAGAAAGTGGGAGTAGATAGTTACACTCTCAAGGATCTGGAAACAGGTCAATTGATCACTCAAGTCCATGCACAGTACATGTACAAGGCTCCAAGTGATCAAGCATAAACCCCTTTATGGATAACAATTTGGAAAAATAAAACCTAATGAAAAAAGTCCATGGGTTGTTATCCTTTTTGTATCAAGAAGAGATAAAGCTTATAGTAAGAAGGATTAGTGTGGTTTAGGAAATTGGTTTTTTATTGAGACACTATTGCCTCTAAACCCAGACGCAACTGGATGAGGACTTTGGCAATGGCTGCGTAGATTACCCAGACATTAGGTAGCCAAAGGAATGCAAATGGAAGGAAGGGAGAATCATTGACAGGAAGGGAATTGACACGGTTCATGCCAATGGAGTAAGGAAAAGAAAGCCCAAGCAAGATGCATTCCCAGAGCAAACTTTCTTGCTGGGCATATTCCTTGGATGTTTTGCCTCCTACTGAGTACATGACTCCCAACAGCCATTCAATATATTTGGGCATATGGTGTAGTCTCTGATGATAAACAACCTTGGAGCTGCTGAGCACCAAGTTCCCTACCAATGCCATGGATTGTCTACTTCCCGCGCAATTATAACTAAGGAGTTCCAGAGTAGTACCCATAGCTTGTTGCAATTGGTATTCATGACTATCTGAACCATGCCACAAGGGCACCGGGCCCACCGCGGATTGAGGATCAGACTACGGTGCAAAAACCAGCTCCAGAAGCTTGAGAGCACGAGATATTTGATTGTCTGTCAAGTATACCCCATCAAAGGAGAAGACCTGTAGGCACAACTGAGCATATCTGATCAGTTTCACCCTAGGAACCTGCCAATGAACGTTATTCCTGACTTTGAGTCTTTTTGTGGAGATAACATAGGGATTTACCAGGGCTAGCATAAGGGTGGACCACATACTACTGGGCCGCAGAATTGTAGGAAAGGAATCCTCTCCTAACAAAGATAGGCAACCATTTTGATATAGGAACATTGACTATCTTCTTGAATCACTACAGAAGTAGATCTTGCCTCACCTTTGTTTAAATTTTGAAGAAGATTGATTAAGGTTGGCACAGGCTTGTTAGTCTTATTAGTTAGAGTAGTTGTAGTAGCTTTATTTGTGGTATTACGGCTTCTTTTCCTTGCAATTGTGGAAAGCTGGCTATATGTAGGCATACCGGAGTCTTGCACTACCAATTTACTCAAAGAGGTACTTGGTTTATAGGAGACAGTACTAGACAAGCTATAGAAAGCTGTGTCTATTTTTCTGCCTAGGATCTCGGTGAATTCAGCGTCTTCTGAAGCTAGCACAGGTGAGTTTACATGCTTGTTCTCAACTGGAATTTTGGGTTTTCCCCTTTGGATCTTGTTGGTTCTCTGTTCTGGAACATTGGTGTATTGTGCAACTGGCTTTCTGTTCCTTTTTGGGCGGTTTACCATACTGAAGGAAGTTAAAAGACTTTTACAGTAACGTCTAGTTTAGTGGGGGGAAATGTAGTGAAGTGATTGGTTATAAACTAGCTGTCACTATATTCACACACTAATCCATTAATCTTGGTGAACCAAAGGGCAATGATACTCTTGCCCTGGATGATAAATAGTCCAAACAATTAACTAAGTTGTATTCTGAGTTCATATTAACTGATGATCATCCAATCATTAGTTTAATATTGGGCTAAGCAATAGAGGGAATTGGGCTGTAACCAGAGGATCCTGACGTTCTATTGACTCTTGTTAGTCTCTCCTTCACTATATAACTCTCTTTTTGATTGATTAAATAAAGATCAAATTACATACACTTATATTTATTATACACATTAGTCTGAAAGATTTATCTTAGCTTAATCTTTAGTAATACATAAGGTTGTAGTCAAGTTAAGTGTTAGTAGCTATCAACCAACCAACAGCTGAAGTTATGACAGTGTTGCCAAGAAATCAACTCTGTTTGCGGTGAAGGTTGTTGATGGCAATGGCCATCTTAAGCTATCACAAGTCATTGCCAGGGTCAACTGGAAAATCTGAAATAGGTGCCAAGGAAAAGGGTGTGTTATGTACCTTAGTATGAGCTTGAGTGGCTCAGTTGCATTCACCAATGTTTTACGTGCAACAGTCAACTTGAATTGTGTAGTGGTTGCTTCAGCTGGGAATAGAAATCAGGATGCCTGCAACTCTTTACCTGCAGCTGATCCCTATGTTATCACTGTAGGCGCCAGTGATGTGTATGATGAGCGTGCTAGCTTCTCTAATTGGGGGAAATGTGTGAAGGTGTTCGCACCTGGAAATAAAATCAAATCTCTCTCCATAAAGGGTGATACTAAGATTGATTCCAGAACCTCCATGGCTGCTCCTCACTTAGCAGGGCTGGCAGCAATTTTCCTGTCAAAGAAAAAAGCCTACAAACCTGCTGATGTTTTAAAGGAAATCATTAAACACTCCAAGAATGGGTTGCTTAAAAAAGTTGGCAAAGGGCTTCCCAACATTTTGGTTAGCAACATTGACCTTTATTAGTATTGTGATAAAAGCTACTAAGTAGTTTGTTTTCTTTTTGAATAAAGAACATGATTTATTAAAAACAAGAACCTCAAAATAACATGCATAGTGTAGTTTGTAATTACTTAAAATCCAGTTTTCTTTTTGGATAAACTGTGCTTTTTTGCTTTTAAAAGATGTTGTAATTCCCTTTAACTGGCAACTGCACACATGTTGGTAATGTTTATGTTGACACTGTAGCAGAGGTTGATTTCATTTTTATAATGCAAACTCCTGGGTACCAATCCTTTAAACTAATCTTACATAAAACCCCTAATAGTTCCATTAAAAGGGTAAAAATAATATATGGTCCCCTAAATTGACCCCAAAGAACACACAAATTCAATTAAACATGCCTCAACTAAATAAAATAAAAATCAATTATTACCATTTCACTATAATAAAAAACTATTCAAGTTTTTATAAAACTACTATTTTTATGCTATAAAGTTGGGGGAAAGGAAGGGAATTGGTCCTTTAGAGCTTCTGCTTAAGAAGCTAAGGGAGATGCTATCAATGTGTTGAGCGGCAGCAGAAGGAGACAACAAGTTGCAATTTGATTGGGCCTAGATAAATAACTCTAGTGTTAGAACAGCAGGGTATTCTTCATGTTACTTAACAGTAAATTAATTAACAATAACACACAGCCAAAAATGGTTTTGTTAATGGGTCTTAACTTAACTGTTTATTGACAAAAAAGCAAAAGAAACACAAATATAATTTTAAGTAAAACACATTCTCTTTATTGGAATCACCATCACTATTATAGCTGTCAGGGCCCACCATGACAAGTATCAAATTCAGATGTGATTGTGACAATGTCAGTTAATCAATTTTAAATCCTCAAATACTGAACTGATAAAGACATTTAAACATTTGTTGAGAAGCTGCAGACAATTTGAGCTACTTTATTTATTGGATACATTGAGAATAGGGTTGGGACAGGCACCAAAAGCTACACAATTGGTTTTGTGACTTTGTCAGTTGAGCACAATTCATTTTGTGATCTTCATGTCACATCACAATTCATGCAGATTGGTTTTGTGTTTTTAGGGAGCAGTACACAATTTTAACTGCCACATTTTGTGCCCTGCTCCAGAAGTCACAAAAAAACTGCATGAATTGTGATGTGACCAAGCACAATCTCATGTGATTTGTGTTGTATCCAATCATAAGTATGTAAGCTATTCATTTCAATTGAAGTAGATATTTATATTATTTTGATTGGTGTTTTAACATAATTATCTAAAGCAAAATGTGATACTATAAATTCAGAACCTGAATGTAAAAATGCAGGATTGTCAAATCCTTGGTCCAAATTTCAAATCACTTTTGCGGGCAACTCAGCTGAGTGAAAAATAAAATATTTAATAAAATCAAACATTTAATTTGAATTTTTTTGGTTTATTTAAATTGGAAAATTTTGAATCTCTTGAGCATATAACTCAACTAACAAAAGACAAAACCCAGCAAACAAATGCAGGATACATGAATCAGAAATGCGGGATTCTAATGTACAATTTGAGATTTCCTGTATTTCAAACAAATCATAGACATCATGTAAAACTTAACAAATCTGAAATTGCGGGATTGTCAAATCCAAGAACCAAGTTACAAATCATAATTGCAAGGAATTTGAAATAAATATAATTTATGGGCATCTCAAAAAGGATGTTAAAGGATCTAGAGTGGATTTGTGCTGATTCTTTTAGGAATCATAGGCATTCTCAAAAATCACCCTATTCCATTTTAGGACGGCTAAAATTTAAGATCATAATATTCACAAAATTAACATATATAACAATAAAATTGACTAAAATATACATTCCTCTTCTTAAGTTTAAAATTTTAATAAAAATTTATTATGTCTTCTTTCAATAACAACCAAGTCAATGAGCTGTTCCATGGCCTTGAACATTTATGCAGGGATACACTGGGTCTCTTAACAATGAAGCCTCTGTCTATGGCCACGCCCAACCCGCAGGCCCCTCTGCAAGCCCCACCCAGGAGTCTGTTCTTTCTTCTGCAAATTCCAGCATGTCCCTGTTTGCTCACCATGCACAGGCAGCTGCCAACCCAAATCCCTTATCAGCAATGGCATCTGGAACCAGCCATTTTAGCCAAGGGGTCACCCAGAGAGCCCAGGACCCTAAAACAGCCAATCAGAGGGCATTGACCAGTTCCCAAGATGAACACATCCCTCCCCCATCCAATCAGCCTGCAAGACGCAGAATAAAACTAATCACTCCAGAGATTGTTCTTGAAATGGTTGAAAAGCAAGGGAAGCTTATGTCCCTTGGGGAAATTGTGGCCACAATGGGGTTTGCAAAGTACACTGTGGCTGCAACCCTGCAAGCCCACGCCAACTGTGGCCCCCTACCAAGAAGACCCTGACTGATGCCAGTACTTCAACCAAAGGTGATACAGCCCATCTCCTTATGATGGCCATTATGGAATGTGACCCGTGGATGCCCCTGGTCCAGGTATGTCTCCAGTTGGGACTCCATGGCATCTTCACCAACAAAAGAACGGTGAATTTGTGGATGCACAGAGTTGTGGTTGCTGCTAGAATCTTGTCCAATCAATTTCTCAGTGGCCCCATTTTGGTGGACACTGATCCCTACAATTCAACTATTATTAATTTTATCAAAGGGAGGGCAATGAGGGCCCAAAATGACGTAATCTTCCTGTCGTATGCTAAGATATCTGCAAGTATCCAAGACTTTGGAGAGAAGCATATCCAGTCTGACGTGTGCAAGCGTGGCCCAATCTTGTATCATTTTGTTGGGGTTTTATTAGCAGTTTCCTCATTGGGCATCAATTATTACTCAGCAATATTGAACACTGCAGATGGATATGCCTACCAGACAGAGCTCAAGGCCATGCTGGAGGAGTGGGCCACACAAAACACCGTGCACACAGTTGTACTGAGTGCAGAGATGGAGCAGCAGGAATGGGCAACCCAAGAAATCAGGGCTGCGGGGCATACCTGCTGGTCCTACCCCATAAACTACGCCAATATGCATCTTGCAGATGTATGTCTCTACAATTTTGTTTCCGCCCTCAGGCGCTTAAAGCCTACCACCCACAATAAACTATGCACCCAAATTGATAAGGGGTATGAGCTTTTCCCTTCTGTGTCTGTCCAGGACTTATTTGATCTCATCATCTTCTATGCAAGTGATAGTGATAGTGATAAGTCAAGAAAGGACCCCTGCCTCCCCCCACGCCAGTCCATCTGTTTTGTCAAGCCAGTATATGTGACAGAGGAAGAATTCAAGCAATTGAAGCAATCAGCTCTTGCTGCCCCTTCCCAGTCAACAAACCCTGCCTCCCCAACCCCCCATCAAGCCACCTGCCTTCCAACCCTGACTCCCAAACCACCACCCATTCCCTCACCACTATCTCTGATGCCGTCCCTTTCATAGGCGCAGATGAAGGTGATGTTCATTCCGCCCATTCCCTCCCATTCCTGTCCTTTGATTAGTAAATAAATTGTTTCTTTGTGACAACTCATTAAAATTGATTTTTTTCTTTCAGTTCCTAATTAATAATATATTTTTTACATTATTAGAACTTCCCATAATTTATAAAATGTTGTACATTTTAAAAATAGCTTAAAATTATGAGCCAAAATATTTTTCATCATCATTAATAAATTAAAGACAATAAACGTAAATATTGCATTAGAATATTGCAATTAGACACAACTCTTGATATTTTGATATTATGTGCATAACTCAATGCATTTTGTTTAATAAAATCCATTGTAAACTTGGCCTTTTCTATTATAATTTAATGAAATGGACTGTGTTTACAATGGATTTTATTAAATAAAATACATTGAGTTATGCACATAAATCAAAATATCAAGAGTTGTGTCTAATTGCAATATTCTAATGCAATATTTACGTTTATTGTCTTTAATTTATTAATGATGATGAAAAATATTTCTGCGTTGAAGATAGTACTATAAAAACCAGTTTTTTTGATGGAATTCAAACAAAATGTCAACTATTTATAACTTGATCAACAAATTAGAAGCACACCTGCAAAAGGTTGTTGAAATAGAAAAAATATCAGGGAAATAGTAACAGGAAAGCTGGGTAACAAGGGCCAGCCACGAATCCAGTCAAAAGATGATGCTCTGGATAAATTGGGAAATATTATAGATGAAAAGAACAAAGAAGCATTAATTTATCTACAGGGAACAATTTTATCAAGTCTGAAGTTCAACAACGCGGCCTACAATTTGTGGGAGTTCTGGCAGGGGGCCAAAGAAAACAATAAGATCAAACTAATTGAAGGAACTGAAATTCAAAAGGAAATTAACACCAATGAAGAGGAAAACAATCAAATGGAAACAGACAAAAATGAAACACAATCAAGAAGCAGAAGCGCTTCAAGAAATACAGAAACTTTATTAAATGAAAACCAAGAAGAAACACAAGTTGCAAGAAAGATAAGAAAAATTCAGCCTAGAAAAATTAATGAAGAGCATCCAACGCTCATGAAGTTTGCCAAAGTGGCGCCTGTGGCTGAGGGGGCCACAGGGGAAACAATTAGTAAGTATTTTTATGTTTTACTTATATTTATTTTAGTCATCACCAGGAATGGGGATGAGGTTGCAGAAGTGGCAGCTTATACGCTGAGTTGGTTTTACGGGGGTTACCAGTCACTGGTGGCCCCTGTAAAACAAATAAATAAAAACCAAATAAATAAAATAATTCAGCAGAATATGAATAATTTTTTTAATATTGAAGCTCAAGATAGGGAATATTCACCACCTGCGGGGTGCTCGCCATGGATAAGGGAAGCATATGAACTAGGATCAAATATCAAAATCAAAGAAATGAATGAAATTTGCAGGGATGTCAAACTGAACTTTGATGAATATACATATGAAAGCATTCAAAGATTCCCATTCACAAACATCAACAAATATGAAAAGAATTTAATAAAAACTGACTTTCAAATAGGAAATGAATATCTAAAAACTGAAATTTTTAATGAAGTATTCAAGGCATTGTCAAATAAAGTCGGGGATGCAGTCCTTGTGAATAATTTTAAACCTTTATTAATATTGTTTGCCAAGGCCTGGGGGGCTGATTCAAGTCAGGCGCCCCCTGGAACCCTCTTCAAGTTCAATCAAACATCCTATATTAATAGGTTAGTTCAAACTTTCAAAAAATTATGCATGCTCTTGGAAAAGTATACCTCACAGAGAATCCATGTTGTGGTATACCTGGGAATCCTCCTACACTGCATATTAAAAACCAACATCAAAAAGTTGGAGGATGTACCTATTCACATGGATATTTGCTGTGTAGCCCTTAACCACCAGAAGACACCACGGGGATATAGGACAGTCAAGCACATCCAGTATGACTCATTTGCATTGGCAACACTATACAGGTAATATGTGCTCCCAAAAAAAACCTACTAGTCAATTCACTCACCTGCCTGCCTTTTATCAAACAATCAACAACCACCAGGGTACAGGGCGCCACCCCTCTAGCAATTGCATCCAGGGTTGTCCACCACGTACAGAAGAGTATGTGGATCAAATTAGATGCTTTAGCCAAAAACTTAATTTTGGGGTATAATTCCCCAGAATAATCACATTCCCTTTGCAATCAACATCCCCCAATAAATATTTTCCCCTTGCAAATTAAAAAAAATACTTTTTATATTTTAATATTAAATTTTTTAATATTGAAACATGTAATATTAAAATTTTAATAATACATATTACAATTTAAAATCTTTAATATCAAATATTTTGATATTGAATAAATCATAATTTAATAAAATTGTTATATTTTGATTATTTAAACTTTAATATTTAACTTTTACAATTTATAACTATAATTTTACATTTTAATATTTTAATTTTTATTTTAAATTTTAGTATGTAAATTATAATACTAATATATCTAAATATATTACAAGACATTAGTTAAAGTTGCAACCACGTCAAATATTAAAATTAAGTTAAAAATGTTTTTATTTACTAGCTTGTTGAGTACAGGTTTATTTATCACATAAATATACATCAAGAATTGAATTTATCCTCATCATGCGGCCTGATTCACTATTGTTCTAAACAAATGATTGTTTAGAACTCAAATTACCTTTCTCTTGTAATGTGATTTGATAAACATATTTGATATACTTGACCTGTGTCCTAAGTACTAATTAGTAAGCAATACATGAAAATCATTGGTTGCCGTGTGGTGTGGTTATAGTGGCACTGAAATAACAAGGATCAGATGATGACATGCAAGGTCCAATTTGTGGCTTAAAAAAGCCAAAGTACCATCAAGAATTCACAATTATTTAAATAAACTAATTTATTTCTATCTTTTTTAATTTATTTATTTGTTAGTGCAAAAGCCAATAATAATATTCAGTGCATTGTAATAAAAATATATTCCTCATACCTAGTATAATTAATTTTACTTACCTGTTCTATGTATTCTTACATGTCTATAATACATTCAAAAATCACATTATTATTTATAAATAATAATTTTTGAGTCCTAATAAAAACAAAGTAAAATAAAAAAAGCAAATAAAACCCAGAGCGCCCATTTATCTGATTGGCTTGGAGGCCAGGGCTTTAGGGAGGAAGGATTCTGAGTGCTCATAGAAAGCTGCCACCACATTGGGTGGCATTGGAAATTGGCTGATCTCAGGAATGTTGAAGAGATCCTCAGTGTCCTGAGGGAAGCCTTGTTTTACCTTATTCTTGATCCAACCAAACACCTCCTTGATTGGATTCAGAAAGAGAGAATAGGGCAGAAGAAAGAGGAGTCTCATTGGGCAGTCTGCAAGGCAGTGGCTGGCAGAATGGCTGTTTTTGTCAATGGGGGGGGGAATTGGACACAACCAGATCCACTTTGTGGAGTCTGACATTATCAAGCACAACAACGTTGGTTATGCCGCTGTAATTTATCCAAAGGTACTCCTTGATGGCTCATAGTAAATTGAGAAAGGTCCTGCTGTTATGGGAGCCTTTAATCATCTGATACTGGTCCAACCCGCGAGGACAAAGAAGCGCAACCATGGAATAGGTCTGGGAACAGACAGCTGCACAATGGGCTACACCGTCCTTGGACCCTTTTTCAACCCACCCATGACTAGACCTGAGTGAGGAGAAAAACAATGATTTGTCAATATAGAAAACTTGACATTCCCAGTCTCCTTAGTGCCAGATATGTCTCAGCATAAATGTGTCAATCCTTGATGGTCTTTTCACTGTTCTTATTGTATGAAGAAACTCCGAGCACCTTCCACAAGAAGCCCAAATCAACCATTGCTTTGTAAACAAGGGTTTTAGAAACAGAAAGCCTGAACTTTGTGGCAAGCTTTGATTGGACAGCAAGTGTGTCCAGGTGGCAATCCTTGGCTACCCACTGCTTGATTGTGTCAATGTGAACAGGCTGAAGGAGTTTGGGCTGTCTTTTTGCCTTGGTGGATTTGGCAATTTGCCTGGTATTGCCATACTTGGTGTTGATGTTGGCAATGTATCTGGTTGTGACACCAAATTAGGACGCTTTATCCCAAACTGCCATTCCCCTGTTCAAGCAGTTGAGGAGAGCTTCACGCTCACTATCCGTCAACTAACACTGGCCCTTGGCAGGTACCACAGCATCCTGGCTACCAGGCTCAACACAGGGGGGGACCTTTGTGTAGAAGGTGGGATCATGCTTGCTTGCAGTGGCGCTGTCAATGGTTGAATACACAATATGTGCAGATGGTTCCTCAGTTGTGGCCAATGGCTGATAGGAGGTGTTAAAGACATGGGGGCAGGAAGTAGCAACTCTTGGGTCTAGAGTGCGGGGACAGGTGACAACTGGGTATACAGTGGAGGTGTAAGTAACCTCAGTGTTCCCAGTGACCCTGGTGTAGGAGACTTTTGTGGCAGACCTTGAGAGTGGCTTGTGTCTGGGATTCAGGCTGGTTGATTGGGCTTGGGATGCAGGAGGTGGTTGGCTGGCAATGACACCTCAGGAGGCCTGTGTATTGGCATGACTCCCCTTGAGTTAGGTTCTGGGTCTGTTTTTGGACCCTCTGGGATGCCCTCGTGGACAGGCTGCCCTGCAGGCTCGTACAGGAGCGGGTTGAGAATGCAATTGACAGTCCATAAAAATAAAATAAAATTATATATTAGATTAAATATGTATTTATTTAGAGTTATTGGCATAGTTGTGGGTAGTTATTTTCTCTTGAGTTAGCCTTGAATAGTAACAGAATTTCTATATCTGTGATTTGAAGTGAATAATATTGTATACTTTCTGGGTTTGGATGATTTTAAAGTTTAATCACTTTTTATGTCTAATTATGGTTATTGAGATTGTTTTTTTAGTTTGATTTTAGTTGTGGTGGAGCTTCTTTGTTTGATTTGGTGTTTCCTAGTGTGCTTAGTGTACATTAAATTTGGGTTCCAGTTCCTGCAATTAATATCTGAGTTTACTAGTGGCATTCAAAAGTGATTTGAAATTTGGTTCTTGGATTTGACAATCCTGCAATTTCAAAAAACATAGTAAAATTAATGAAAATGGCTGATGGATTTGAACGCTTCAAATCTGATTCCAGTTAATTCATTTTGCCCATTAGAAATATGCAATTTGACTTGAACTTTGCAAAGTGTCTATGAGTTCCCGCATTTTCAAAGATTTAAATAAATACTCAAAAAAATCAATTTAATTAAAAAAGGCCATCCTGCAAAAGTGATTCAAAATTTGGACCAAGGATTTGACAATCCCCCATTTTTTACATTCAGGTTCTGAATTTACAGTACAATGAAATCTATCATTGTGAGTTAATGGCAGGTAAATCTCTAATAAATTCAATATAAAAAATAAAGTGCTACAACTGAACCCTCTCTAATTTTACATCCTGTGCCTTGCATGAATTGAAACCTTCTGTTTCACCCTTGAGAACCATTCTAATTTCACATCCTGTACCCCTTCACAAAAATGAAATAATCTGTTTTATCCATGAAAACCACCTTCCTTTTATATTTTGTGATCTACACAATGGATTGAGGCACAAATTGTGACCTACTCCAAAAGGGTGACAAAAAATTGCATGTATTGTTTTGTGAATCAATTAAAGCATCCAAAAAAATGGTTTTGTGACACTGTGCTTTCACAATTGCTGTTTCTGTCCCTTCCCTAATTGAGCATAAGAATCCTGTTTGCACACTAAAGAGCTTATCAACAAAATTCATACATTGCCCTTATTGATATCATATATAATTTCAGAGACCAAATAACAAGATACAATTATGAGTATAGCTTATGAGTTCCATACCCAAATCTAGACCAAAGCCTGGGAACCAGAAATTGCAATTAGCCTAAATGGTTCAAGTCCATCAATCTGCATGAGAAGATTAGCTGCATGAACAACTTCATACATGCAAGCATAGCTCAGCAATTACTGAATGTAAATCAATGATGAAACCTGTGTATGAAAGCTCCAGATCTGCCTGACAACCTTCCTAATGTGATTAAAACCCATTGATGTATCAGCTTTTTTTAATAAATTGAGTTTAAGAGTGATGGCAAAAAGTGACCCAGTTTAGATGAAAATCTAAATCCCTTCCTAAAGCTTGTATTGGAAGTGTTATAAAATGAGCACCATTAAATGAAAAAGAACGCCAGCATCAACCAATACATCCTAGTTCATCCTAGTTAGTTCTTCCTATTTTTATATCTCCTTCCCTTTCCCCAATCCTTTCCTTTTCAGCTGTCTTCCTGTTAGTATTAAATAAAGGACTTTCTCAACTAACTTGTTTGACTTAGGATGAAAGTCATAGCTCTAGACTGCTCTTCTCTGCCATGCTTATCTGAGTAGAGTTGTCTAGGCTATGGCAGTAGCAGTGATAATAACAGAATTAATATTAAAGTAGTAATATGAGGTGCAACCAGGATCAGTCCACATCAAGTAAGATCAGTGGACTTAAGAAATCTATATCCCATATAATTCCGGTCAAAACTTAAGCAATGTATATCCAGATAAAAAAGTTCTAATCCAAAAGCATAAACTAACATGAGCTAGGCTTTTCATTTATCTAAATCAAATTACAGTTAATTAATTAATAGCTATCACATATCCACCATATGACCAAAAATATAGTCAATCAGAGAGCCTGGTAACTATCACACAAAGATACATCCATTTCAACAAAGATTTGAAATAGCCAATAAGAGAGCACATTATATGGACAATAAGTACCATAAACTATCCTAAGAAATTGTAACTGAGAAAACATCTGATTCAAAAAACACAAGCAACTAGTACTACAAGCTAGCAATATAACCTCTATATTGAAAGATTGGTAAGATAAGGTAATAAATGCCACCAAAACATCTTCTAGGACCTTGATTATTGCGGCTTGTTGCATAATCAAAATTAGAGGCCTTAATCATTGGTACCCAACTCAAGGCTATCAAGATGTCAGCTTTAGTTGAAAAAAAACAATCCAGAATTGGTGAGACACACAAAAAATCACTTTGGAATACTTAATGGTACCAAATTGCTTTCTAAGAATGTTGTACCATATTTATTTTGTTTTTTGAAGTTCAAGAAATTATATTAACTGAAACATAAGAAGGGAAAAGAACAATGTAAGATTCAGTTGCATGAGCTCTTCATTCATAAAAATTTATGTCTCAGTAATACTACTTTACTACAATTAATTTTGGCACCAGAGAGATAGATACCAATTCTTCTTATTTAAGGGGTAAATAATTGGATTGAGGATTGAGGTCTTTTAATGCCATTTGATGGGATATAAAGTAGCCATCCCTCTGTGGTTAACATATAAAAAATGTAGTACAGTAGTTTTATGACCTTGTTGAGATAAAAATGAAATATACTGGACAAAAACATAATCAGCCCAGCCCATAACAGAAGTGAAATGGTTTTAATTAAAGGTTGATTCTAAAAAACCCTGACACCTAACCAGGCACCAAAATTTCAAAAATGGTCAAGTACACATTTAAAAACTTATATATAATATCAGAGCAGGGTAGCAAGAAAAAACCCAGATCTATAGCAAATTTGAACAAGTAACATTATAGAAGCAATACAAGCTGAAAAACACTAATCATTCATCAGGCACACAATAATCAGTCAATATGACAGAACTAGTTATAGTCCAGTATTACATTTGGGGAAACAACATTCCAGAAGAAACAGACAGAAATCACAAGTAATATGATGGCTAAATTTAGGATTTAATGTTTTTATATTGTAAACAGTGACCACTATTCAAAAAAGGGGATGGTTGTGTGGCATGAACCAGCTATGATTTGAGCTACAAATAACTTATTGAAGGATCAATGCCTGAAATAGGTTTTACCCCTAGTCTGGGGATATTGACTGTATCTCAACATTAAAACCAACAAGATTATGTTGTTATATACATCATGGGGTGGCTCTATGAGAGCCCCCTGAGTGTCATGAGATATTTTAGCAGACAAGGTGTTGATATCAGTTTAAGAACATCTCTTTCTTCAGTTTTTTATCCTCAGCCAATATTAGAATTTTCAGTAGTGTGGCACTCCTGCTCCAGAGACACCAAAAGATGTCCTGGTTTAAAGCCAGGGATTAAATGGCCTGGGGTGCTGCTCTTCAAGTTATAGACTTCTACTTCTAGTGCCTTTTACCTATCCTGGAGTTCAGTATACTCCTTCAGATCCTTTCCTACTAACACCATAGCATCTACTTCATGGATCATAAAATCTTCCCAATTTAGTTCTTCTGGGGGTGTATTGCTCCTGAAAGAGGGCTCTGGAATTCCTTTCCTAATATGTCCTTTCTTCTGGGGTAGGGGGTGAGCCCTCTTGACATCCTGGTCCACTCATCACTGGGGATTTGGTTCCTGTAAAACTTCTAAACTATTGCCTATATCTCAACATCTTTTATTACTCCCTCTTGGGGAATTATCACCCCAAGTAAATCACCAAACAATTCACCAATTGGCTCACCAACCAACCAATAATTCAGTGGTACTACTATCAGTTGACCATCTATCACAGGGACCAAACAATCCAGATCCTAAGTAGAACACAACTTGAATAAGCCTTGTGAATTAAGAGGAGCATTACTCAGATAAGCCCCATGACTCCCATGACGTACATGGACAGTATGTGGCTTTCCATGATACTATATATTACCCTATAATTATATCCAATAAAGTATCATTCTCTTCTTAATTTTCCCATTTATCTCGTTTATTATACTTCCCATGAGTATATACACAACAATGGTAGCACAGGTAGGTTATCCATACCTACCCAACTCAAAGGAAAAATTTCTTCCAAGAAAAAGACCCAGCAAATGGCTCTCTTTACCAGTTGGAGAGACTACAAAGAAGGACAATACTTCCCTGCAGGATTTGTCATCTACAACAATGTCCTTGTACCTATCAAACAAAACAACACTCTTAAATCCTGCAGACTGCTATACGTAACTCCAACCACAACAGAGTCACAACAGCCCAAAATACCTAACATTGTATTTCAATGCTTACACTCAGCAGAGATTGGGACCTTCACAGGGCTACTCCAGGAAAACACCAACTTCTGGATCAACAGCACACAAAGCAAGTTCACACAAGTAGGCTACCCCTGCAGAACTGGGCCAGCAAATTCTCCCTCTGTTTCACGGGAGCTGCCTCTTGTTTTGTAAGTAAATGGCTCAACCTACACCCTGACCAAAATGAAAACTGGGACATGTTTAAAGCCGCCTTCCTCAAAAAGTTTTCCATGAAAGATTCCAATGTGGAGATCATGACCAAACTTTGGACTTTCAAAATGACAGGAACAATTGAGGACTACATTGCAGTGTATGAAGTATTACACAACCAAGCTCCAAACATCATCAACATTGACAAGCCAGGACCTCAATTAGACTTCTAGAAAGGCCTCTCCACACATATCAGACATCAGTTTGACATGACCTGCTGCAAGAACCTTGAAGATGTATTCTTGGAAGGAAAAAACGCAGCTCAGAAATCTGACAATCTAAATGCCACAAACAAGCAAAATAAAAGTCCCACAGCAAAGAAGGACTATCCCCCTAATAAGAAAAAATAACCAAAGCAATAGCCCCCATCCTAAAACACAAACTGTACAGCTCAAGCTAACCAGGCAAGCACAGAAGAGACCAACAAGGAGAGAAAAGCTCAGGGGAGTGCTTAGGCAAGCCACACTCCCCCAACTCACAAGACTTGTACAGGGACCAAGACGTGGACTCAATCACCATGATCCAAGTACCCTCCAGCTATCCTCTACTGTTTTTTGCCCAAACTGGAAATAAACTCCTCATTTATCATATCTGCTTTTGCAGATATCAGGGCACAGCTTATTTCAACACTGGAGCATATCAATCCCTTGTCAACAAAAAATTTCCAACCTCATGAAACTACCAACAGCCCAAAGCAACATCAAGAGAGTTATCATGGCAGACAACAGAAATACACCAGTCAACAAGGAAGCAAAACCTTTCTGCATCCAGATTGGAGACATTCAGACTACGCTTAGAGGTCCTATCATACCAATCCTCAAATATGACATTATACTTGGCCTGGATTGGATGAGAAAGACCAAACCTCACATTAACTGGGACAGCACAACTGTGGTGCTCTTTAAAATACAAATTGTAACAGTCAGTTAGTTGACTGACTAAACACTAGTTGATGGGATGAATAGATAGATCTATTGGTTGGTTAAAGTAGCTGAACACAATACCAGTCAGTAGCCGGACATGTACTTAGTTTTATACATGTAATTGAACCAAGGAACAACAAAGGGTGTATAATAGTAGCAAGAGCAACTAATTGAAAGCAACTCCTCAAATAGCAAGCCCTAGTCAATCTAATTGGCAATATATTTGATATGAAGAAGACTAGCCTTTGTGTCCTTTAAATTATACACTCAAAGAAAATAATCAATGGTGTAGCTAATAAAAGGGGGTAGATGTATATATTTATTGAGAGAAGGAAAGGAGTTTATATACTACAACTTACTTGACAGATCAAGGTAATTTGGTCATTGCATGGGGTAAAGAAAGGGTGGAATTAAAGCTGAACAGCTGGTGATCAGAACAGCAATCAGGGGGAAGTTGAGAACAGCCCCAGTGGCACAAGGGGTTTGAGGAGAGCTTAATGTTGGGGATGTTGGTTAGTATCTGTAGTTAGTTAGCTAATTGGTTTAGCTAGTGTTGTAACTGTGCTGTTTTAGCAGAGTTACAAGGGGAAATATTTGGGAACTAAAAAATATTCTTTATTGATAGATAATGATTATATAGCTAATGTGAGTCATAGATAACAGGAACATGATACTGTTGATCACACAGTGGGATGGAGAAGGGTGTGGCTTGATCCTAGTAATGAGTCAAGCGCCAAAACGAGGTATCCACCGCAAGGGTCATCATCTGTTCATGTTGTTGGACTTGAAAATTTGAGTTGACTTCCTAGTCTGGCTTCAAGTGACTGGATAATTGGATTGCGGGTCACAAACCTGCTTGGTTGGAACCTTGCTCACGGGTTGAGCCTGCTGTTTTGACCCCCCCCCCAACTTAAGGTTGGCCTTCTATGGGGGTAGGTTGTCAGGGAGGTTGTCAGGAGCCCGGACGCCATACTGGACTAACTGTTGTTCTGTGGCAGGTAGGGCAGTTTCACTCTGTCTCTGTCTTGCTTTGCAGGGTCTCAGGCAATCACAGTGGAGGACCTTGTCTTGTTTACATTTTCCAAGTCCTTGCACAATGTAAGTGTTTGTTTACCTTTAAGATGATTGCCAGGCCTACTTTCTCAGGTTATAGTTTACTCTTGTCAATGTTCATGACCCAAACTTTGTCCCCAACCTTGTGTTTGTTTTGGACAGGGACAAATGTTTTTTGTAGACACTTTTTTTCTCTTTCTGTTTGATTGCTATTTGCCTCTATGACCTGGGGATCTGAACAAGGGGGGACCTTGCTTGGAATTTCCAGCTTGAGTCTTGTAATGCTTGAATGATATTAGCCTGTGTGTCATATACCAACTCAAAAGAGCTTTTCCCAGTGGATCTGTTCATACAAGTTTGGCATACAAGTAGTGCAGTTGGTAGCAGCTTATACCAGTCTTCAAGTCTCCTGGCAGTGAGCTTGGCCAAGGCTTGCACAAGGCTGCTGTTTAGCCGCTCTGTATGTCCATTGGCCTGAGGGTGGTATGGTATTGTCATAGTGTGCTTGGCCCCATTCTTGGTGAGGTATATGTTGGTGTTTTCAGAGGTCAATTCTTTGTCTCTGTTGGTTATCAGGAGCTCTGGATTTCCAAACTTGCTGATGATTTCTTTCCCTATGAATTGCCACACAATTGTTGCCAGTATGTGTCTTTACTGCTTGTGCTACTGGCCATTTTGTAGCAAAGTCTATTGCAGAGATGATGAACTTCTTCTCATTATTCTTTCCTGGCATGGGGCCCACAATGTCTAGAGCCCACACCTTGAAGGACAGTTGCGTGCAAATAGGTAGTACTGACTTAGGAGAGGTTTTGCTTTTTGAAAATTTCTCACATACTTTGCATTGGTACAAGACTTCCTGAACGTCTTGGTACAGGGTTGGCCCCCATTCTTTGTGTTTAAGGAATTTGTAGAGGTTGAGGCTTTTTGTGTGCCCTAGGTCTCTATGGTAACGTAGGATGGTGTCAACTCACTGATGTATGAGGATATAAGGAATGGTGGCCCTGTCAGACATTTTTCAATGTAAGTTTCCATACACGTCTGCAAATAAGTGCTTGTTCTTAATGACTGTTTCCTTTGCTATATCTGTAGTGCCAGGGGGAAAACCTTTGTCCTTTGTCCAAATTACCAAGAGGGGCCAGTCTGGGTTGAGCCCATTCTCTCCTCTCATGGCACAGACATAAAGGCGCAGGAGTGTGTCTGCATGGCAAGTTCTGGACCAAGTTTGTATTATATGAGCATATTGAATCTCTCCAGGAGTTCCATCCAGAAGGCCTTACAGCGGGATAGATTTGCTTGGGTTTTGAAATATATGAGTGACTTGTGGTCAGTCAATGCTGTGGATTCTTCCTGCCGTTCTAGATAGCAACAGCATTTGACTAGACAGTGTACAATAGCCAGCAGTTTCTTGTTGTGGATAGGATATTGACACTTGCCATCTGTCAACTTCTTTGATTTGTAGACTACAGGCAGGAAGTCACCATTATTATTTTTGATTTGTAGTACTCCCCCAATGGATGTGTCTGATTTGAGAATTGGGAAGCAGGTTAAGAGGAAATAAAACCAAGCTCTCAACCACAATAAAATTGTGGTTTCAGCAACAACCAAAAAGTTGCTGCCAACAATTCCTGGGAGGCCAAAGGGGAGAAGGAATCAACTGAACATCAAAAGCAACAGGCAAAACCAGAAGGCCAAATTAAACTAACAAATTTTGAACTTTATTATAGTATATAATGATGAAGCAAGGTCTTTTACAACACTTTCATCCATTTAAGGGATGTGATAGGATTAGGGTGGTAGATTGAATGTCATAAACCAATTGACCAATTATATGAGCGGATACAAATGCATTTCTTGAGGCAGGAAGATCTTGAAAAAATTGAATGGACATAGTCAAAAGGGAAACTGAACCAACTAACATCAGGAATATGCTTTAGATGCAATTACCACTGCTCCTGGCTGCTCTTGCACATGATATTTAACCAGTGGTGTCTCTTGGGTGGGTCATGTGGGGGCATCTTCAGAATAATTCTAAAACATTAAATTGATGGCCTTTCTTGGGCTTTTCCAGTAAGCTTTCAGATAAATATTCAAACATAATTTGGTAGAAATTCCCAAGCATTTGGCAGGAATTGAAGTGTAGGCCTAAGAGAGAGGCGTAACTTTACATCTGAGGCGTCAGTTTCCATTTGGTACTCCCCATTGTGTTTAGGGTACTGCAGGATAGGAGGTGTTGTAAGTTTCTCCTTGATATGTCTAAAACAAAGCTCAAATTGGGGGGTCCACACAAACTTGGATTTTAAGCCAGTTATGGCAGATAAGGGGGCAGTCAAGACACCACAGTCAGGTATGAAGCAGTGTACATAGACCACCATCCCCAGGAAGGTGCAGAGTTCCAACTTGTCCTTGGGTGCTGGCATCTTTCAGATGGCCTGTATCTTTTGAATGTCAGGCTTGATGCCATCTTTTGAGACTATGTGCCCTAGGAAAGGCAGTTTCTTGCAGAAGAACTGGTACTTGGAGGGTTTGGCTAGCAGCTTGTGTTGTGCCAGGGTAGCAAAGACTGCTTCTAAGTCTTTGTGGTAATGTTTTACCAAGGGGCTATAGACAATAATGTTGTCCAGGTAGACTAAGGTATGCTTGCCTATGTAAGGGGAAAACATTTTGTTCATGAGAAGATACAAAGGTTGAGGGGGTGTTTATCATACCAAAATTGAGCACCACACACTTGTATGAGCTTTATTTAGTATGGAAGACTGTTTTGAGGATGTCTTCCTCCTTAATACAAATCTGGTTGTAGCCTGTGGTAAGGTCAATCTTGGAGAATACTGTGGCTCTGCCCAAGGCGTTGAAGAGGTCGTCAATAAGTGGTAGTGGGTAACAATTCTTGATGGTAACTTTGTTTAGGGCTTGGTAGTCTGTGACCAGACACAGGGTACCATCCTTCTTGGCCACAAAGAATATGGCGGCCCCAAAAGAAGACTGTGAGGGGCAGATAAGTCCTTTCTCCAACGCTCCCTTGAGGTAGGCGCGTAGGGTGTTGTCTTTGTTTGGGGTCAGCCTGTAGATGGGTTGTGCTTTGGGTACAGCTCCTTTGAGTTGAATGAAATGTAGGATATGTTTTTCCAGAGGTAACCTGGGTAAAGCCTACTTGAAGATTTCTGGATGGCGGGCTACAATTTTGCAATCCTGAGGTGTGGTGGTGTCCTAGTGGTCTTTGAAATGTATGATATTGTACTGGCAGGAGTCCCAGTCAATTGTATTCAGGTTTTCTCTTTTGTCTAGGGTCTCTGTAATGTGTACAAAGACGTGGTTGCATAGGAGTTGGTCCACTGAGTCAGGGTAGATTTGATGATTGTCACCTTCATGCTTGATGGTCAACACTGAGGTTGCCCAGTCTATGTGAGGATTGTTCTTTTGAAGCTGATCCAAGCCCAGTACAATGTCAAACTTTGGAAAGTCAATGACAGGGCCTTGGATGGTGAAATTCAGGTTCTCAAGCATGACAGAGAAGGGGGTGGCTTCCCTTGTTACAGCAATGTGATGTTCATCAGCTAAAAATCATTTTTAATCTGCATAGAATTAGTGGCTAGCTTGAACTTTTTTACAAAGCTTCTGTTGACCAGGGTTCAATCTGCGCCCAAATCCAGGAGTGCTGATCCTGTGTAACTGCAAAAGCGGAAAGGATAGGACATCAGTTTATTGGGATGTCTGGCAATGGTGTACAGTACCAGGTCTTGCAAGGGTACTTGGATCATTGGACATTGGTCCACGTCCTTGGGTTGGTACTCATCATTGGGAAAGTCAGGAATTGTGTGGGGAGAGCTTGACTCCCTTAATGCTCTCCCTGGGCTTTTTCCTTATCTTGGTTGCCTTGTGTGGCAGTGATAAGAATAGGGTACAATTTGACTGGTCACTGTTCCCATTTTCATGTCCATTTGAGCCTGCTGGCTTATATTATTTGCTTCTGCTGTTGTTCCCAGGGGTGCTTGATTAGAGCTCTTGGCTGAGTGAGAGTCCTTGGATCTCTCTCATTTTCTGGTTTGCGCTCCGTGAAGAGTGTTGTATGCTTGTTCTGCTTTCTCTGCTTTACAATACGGACTCTGTAGATTGGTCACTTGGTCCAGGTTCACGTGCCTCATTACATGCAACTTGAGTGTGTCATAGTACATGAGGTGTGTGGCTGGGGTATCAAAGGGCATGTCATAGGGTGCGCATAATTGGAGTTCCTTGTAGGCGCAGGGAGTTCCTTTACAGTGCCTATCTGGGTTAAATCTTTACTTGATGTATAATCATTAGTGCAGTGTCCTTAAGCACAAATCTTGCCAAAAAGTCTTGTTTGAAGGTATCCCAGTCCTTTTTGGTATGTTCTTTGTGCCAATTGTTGTACCAGGTGCCAGTGTTGTGAGTCAGTTGGATGGAGATTTCTGCAATCCAAAATTGCTGTGGGCATTCTATTTAGGCCAGTTTGCTCTGGGAAGACTGTATCCATGCGGCAGTGTTGTTGTTATTGGCCCCAGCAAAAGACTCCAAGGCAACGCTACAGAGTCTTTGGGCTATGTAGACTGGCATGGTGCTTTCATCAGTTGGTCATGGAATGGTGGCAGCTGTTTGGAAGAAACCTTGTGCAGACATGGCGTTGAAGGCGGGCAGCAGGATCACTGTGTTCTGGTACAGGACAAAACCATCCAGTATCTTGGCACCAAGGGTGTACGGAGTCCAGTCTAGCAGGAGGCCAGACATGATTCTATCAAGTATTTATTGGCTGCAGCAAGTATGGGCAACAGGTAGAAATTTGGGGAATAAAGTAGGATGGAAAACCTACTTCTGCTACAAATGTTGTAACTGTGCTGTTTTAGCAGAGTTACAAGGGAAAATATTTGGGAACTAGATAATATTCTTTATTAGGAGATAAGTATCATATAGTCATTGGGAATCATGGATAACAGGAACATGATAGTGTTGATAACATGGTGGGATAGTGAAGGGGGTGGCCTGATCCTGGTAATGAGTCAAGCGCCAAAACAAGGTATCCACTGTAGGGGTCATCATCTGTTCATGTTGTTGGATTTGGAAATTTGAGTTGACTTCCTAGTCTGGCTTCAATTGACTGGATAATTGGGTTGCAGGTCACAAACCTGCTTACTCAAAACCTTGTTGGCAGGTCAAGCCTGCTGTTTTGATACTAGTCAACATATAATTGGTGCAACTTCTAATCCAGAAGCTAGTTGATAGGCTTAGGCAATCCAGAATGACTTATTTATTTGAGGTACTATCAAGATCCCTTTTGATTCAAGAAGTAATCCATTGATACATCTGGAAGATCAACCAACTGGTGATAGGTTTAACCACAATAACCCTCACTATACAATGAGGCAAAGTACACCACCATGTCTATCCAACTCACCTTGACACGCTTATGAGGGACCATGTGTTTTTAAAAATCATAAAACAGAAGAAGAAACTGACCCCAGCAAGATCAATTGAAACACCTGCACATAAAATATTATCAATTTTAAGAATACAAAATCCAGAAGTGAAAAGTACTATATCTGAGATCAGATTTTCAGTGAGTTCACTTCTGTCTTCCAAGAAACCCTACAAGGGTTACCACCCAACCGTGGCATACAACACAAAATTGACATCAAGGGAAATGTACCAATAAAAAAACCCATCTATTTCCTAACACCCCAAGAAGACAACACTCTGAAATCCTATTTAGATAAAGATCTCAAAAAAGGCCTCATTAGACCCTCAAAATTGCCTTTTGGTGATGCTGTCTTCTTTGTAGCAAAGAAAGACAAATGACTCTGCCTATTCACAGACTACAGGGCCCTCAACAGGGTAACAATTAAGAACAGGTATCCCCTTCCCCTGATTGATGACCTTTTTGATGCCCTGGGGGTCCTAAATTTTCACAAAAATCAATTTGACACCTGATTATCACCAAATTTGTGTGAAACCTGAAGACATCCTAAGACTGCGTTCAGAACCAAATATAAATCCTTTGAAATTGTTGTCCTGAATTTCAGTATGACAAACGCCTCTAGCACTTTTGTGACCTTCATGAATGAAGTTATCAAAAAACACATTGGAAAAAGAGCAATCATCTACCTGGACAACATAATCATCTACATTCAATCCCTAAAACAACATTGGAAAGACATCTTCCTGATCCTCTGCACCCTCTAAGAAAACCAAATCATTGCCAAGCCATTAAAGTGTGACTTATTCTAATCTGAACTCACATTCCTTGGTCACATTATCAGAAAGAACGGAATCAAACCAAAACCAGAGAAAATACGCATCATAACCAAAATGCCAGCCCACAGGAACAAAAGCAAACTCTGTACCTTCTTAGGCATGGTAGCCTATGTTAGAAGATTCATCCCTGACTGGGATGCTCTGACGGCCCCCCTGTCAGCCATTACAAGCAAAACAACCAAATTGTATGGACACCCCTACAAGACCAACATTTCTGCCAATTAAAAGAACAAATGGTCACTGCCCCTATCATTCAATACCTGAACCAAGAAGGGATATACAAGTTGGAAACCAATGAGTCTGACTGCGCCAT
Source organism: Entomophthora muscae (assembly GCA_014839935.2). Taxonomy (NCBI): domain Eukaryota; kingdom Fungi; phylum Entomophthoromycota; class Entomophthoromycetes; order Entomophthorales; family Entomophthoraceae; genus Entomophthora; species Entomophthora muscae. Next base: position 34,682 of record QTSX02000277.1, on the reverse strand, counting down.
AGGAGGAGTACTCTGTATCCAGACAGCAGAAAAGGATTTTTTCCTGTAGTGTACAAGTCAAGGAACTATCTGACGGTGAACAAAGGTTCCCCTTATATGATAAGTAACTGGTAGCCATTGTACACTGCCTCATGAAATGGCAATTTTATCTAGAAGGAGCCCAAATGTTTAAAGTCCTCACCAATCACAAATCATTAATATTCTTCAAGACATAACAGCATTTTTCAAGAAGACAAGCCAATTGGATGAGTCTCATACAGAGATACCCAATGTAAATTGAATACAAGCCAGGAAAGGAAATGCTTACCGCAGATGCTTTTTGAAGGCTATACAGTAAACACGTCCTAGGCACTGATGGGGACCCTGACTGGCCCATGCTTATCATGGGGAATCTCTAAGCAGGGTTCCCACCTGGAACCCCAATGGACATCCAAGAGAAGTTTCTTAAGGACAAACACCTGTTCAAAAACGTATATGGTACCCTGCACTAAGTACTTCCAATTGATGATACTGTACCTTACGCCCCTTCAACACAAAAGACTGACACAATCCTCTGATATCACAAAGACTGTGGCACATCTGTAGCAGGAACTTGCACAAATATCTCAAGACACACTACTGGTGGCCCAAGATGCTAGATGATATCAGAGAGGTACTGGAACAATGCAAAGTCTATGAGAACTACACCCAAACCAAGGCACCACCCAAGTCAGTAGTACTGTATCCATAACACAACCCTTCAAGGTATGGTCACTGGATATAGTGGGACCAATGCCTGGGAATAACAAAGGCAAAAAAGCACATTATAGCAGCTATTGACTATGCCACCAGGTGGCCTGTAGCGCAAGCTACAAAAGAACATAAAGGTAATGATATAAGACAATTTATTAGGAAAGAGATCATATCCAAGTTTGGAAACCCCAATCTTCTGATCACAGATGGAGGCACCAAACTTAAGGCCATTGACACCAATATCTACCTTTCCAATAATGGAATAAATCATATCACAGCCAGCCCTTAGAACTCACAAGCAAATGGACAAGTAGAAAAACTAAACAGCTTGCTTATGAAAGCCCTCAGTAAGTTATCTGTTAACAATCTAAAGGCCTGGGTCAACATGCTTCCAGCAGCATTCATGGTATGCAAAAACAAGTCAAATGTAACACGGGAAAAAGCCTGTATGAACTTGTCTATGGAAAAAAGCCTGCTCTTGTTAGTACCACCACAGGACCACAATTACCCATACCTAAGAGGATGCCAGACAACAGTGATCCTGCTGTACAACATACCATAAAAGACCAAGAAGATATGGAGCAGAAAAGGATCAAAAGAGAGACAGTCCCCTTGCAACAGGAAAGATTCCAAGTCAGGGACAAGGTCTGGGTTGTTAATCACAACATGCACAAATTGAACCCAGGATTACAAGGTCCAGGCATTGTCATGGAGGTCAAACCCAACAACACCTACCTCATTAAGGGAATTGGCGCTCAAACCAAACTAAAGCGCATGCACTACAACCGCATTTGCCTGTGCAAAGCAAGAACAGCTTAACGCAACTCCAGACTCCCTGTTCCCAACGCAAAACTGGATCAATATCAAGTTTGTATCCCTAAAAAGCTTAAGAAAATTCCTAAGTCTCTGCCTTCCAGCACCCCAGGGGGAGATGTTGCAACATATTTGATTACTCCCTTTTGGAGAATTAATGCCCCAAGTAGTTCACCAAACAAGTCATCAATTGGCTCACTAACCAACCAATAAGTCTGTGGTACTACTATAAGTTGACCATCTATCACAGGGACCAAAAAAATTTGATCCTAAGCAGAACACAGCTTTAATAAGCCTTGTGACTTAAGAGGAACATTACTCAGCAAAGCCCCATGACTCCCATGATGTACATGGACAGTATGTGGCTTTCCATGACACTATATATTACCATATAATCATACCCAATAAAGTATCAGTCTCTTCTTATTTTTCCCCTTTATCTGGTTTATCATTCTTCCCAGAAGTATATATATGACACCTAAATTGCTTTTCTTGCTCAATATGAGGATAAAAGATGTGGGGAAAGGAATCCATGCTCTCAACACTAAAAATAATTAGGGGCTTTACAAGTATTTATTAATAGAAGAAATATATCCTTATAAATCTTCTGTTAATGCAACCGTTTGAAGGCTTTTGAGAGCCAACTACTGGTTTGGGGGTCTTCAGATCCTTCTTTTCTACTTGGGGGAAAGATATTAAGTTTATAGTCCAAGGGAAATTCAAAATTAATGTCTTTTAATGAAATTATCTCTAGCACTTGTTCAGTCAACTACTCTTATATAGCTTCCCCTTTTTTGAGCTAGATCCCCTTTAGGATGGTTCATTAAAAAGCTTAAACTATCTGTGCTCTCAATTTCCTGAGATAAAATAAGCTTTCAAACTTACTGTAAGTAATCTCATTGCATTACTCTGCTTTTTCTTAGTAATTTTATTAAGCTTTAGGCTATTCTACCAATTAAACATAAAAGCAAAATGAGACTCAAACTTGACAAATCCCATCAACTTTTTCATCTTCAAACATCTGACTTGCTTCACTAAGTGTCACAGTTTTACTGAAACCTGGATAAAAAGCAAACCTTTCACTAAGAAAAACATTAATGGTTTGTGCCCCACACCCCAAAAGATTTCCCTGTTTTCTTCAATGTTTTGCCGCATTTGAACTTTCCTGGTTTTTCTTAGGAAACTCCTAGCTGCCTTATTTTTCTGTGCTTTCCTTAAAAATTCTTATTCAATTTCTACCTTGGGTCAAAACTGTAGCCAAATGTTTCCCCGGCCTGCTTGGCCCTTTGTCCCTCTGGTAAACTGTCTTTGGAGAACCCCTGAAGCGCCACATCTCACTGTTTTGCTGTGTTATTCTGCTTCTCTTAATGAAAACGCCCCATTTTGGGGAAATGTTGAACTGCCTGAGGTGCTCCTTCTTATTAGACATCAAAAAATGTCCTAAGTTAATGCCAGGTGCTAACTGGGAGGGGTTATTGTTATTGAAGTTAGTATATTCCAGGGTTTAGGCATTATACTTTGTTTGGAGGATAGATAATTTTTCAAACACTTTCCCTATGACCATTATGGCATCAGCTTCATGGACCATGAACTCAGCTGGATTGCTCTATCTATTAAGGTTTACAACTCCTGGAATAGTCTCTTGAACTTCCTTCCTAGGAATTCCTGCCTCTAGCTATCAAATTCAGTCTTTTTGTCAGTCTATCACATTCCTCCTTGGGATTTTGGCTTCTGGTGAACTTCCTGTAGCAAGGACTGTAGATGTCCTATTTCTCTGTGTTAGGGTAGTAGATGTGAGGTGTATTATTCATAGGGAACTTTGAAAATGTAACAGTTTTTAGGGGAGGAGTGTAGCTTTTATTAAACAGAAGGAAGATCTGCTTATAAACCTTATGTATTATAGCTTGTCCTGGTCTTGAGATCCTAATTCATGTCCTTGCTCTTGTCCTTGTCTTGGTTTCCTATGATTTAGATGCCTTCTATCATCTCATTGGCTCGCTTAATCACCCCTTATATATATCTCCTTGTTTCATTCAGATTATCTTCTAGGCTGTTTTTCTCTTCTAGGCTTAAATCATTGATTTTGTTAATTCTATAATAAATAAACTATCAAATATACTCTAGCCAATCCCAGAAGACTTTTCCTTTTCAGCCCCCTGATTTATCAGGCTTTGGGTATTTTAACAATTTTAATCACTGGTAAAAATTTCTTGAATTTCTTTAATCAGATGTCTACATTCCCTTGAAGCATCTAAAGCAACTTGCTTCTGCCTTTCACTTTACTAGAACACCCCTAAACACAGAAAAACACTGATATCTTGAGCTCACTGTTTGAAATTTTCTCCATTTTCTTCAAAATCCCTAGTCTCTTGATTTGCTTGCTTTTCTTCTTAAATCATAAGAAACTTTTTTGTATGTGTTCTCTTCAATAATTCTTTGTTATTTTCACTATTAGTGTCAATCCTCAGCAAAATTCTAAAGTCAACCATTGCTCTGTTTTTGCTCTGCATAATGTTGAATGGCAAAATATTTTGCTCCTGTCTTCAGCATTTCTCTGTTTGCTTCCAGCCTGTCTTTACTGATTTCTCCCCTTCTTTAAAATAAAAATCCTCTTTATTTATTTAATTTCTTTTTATTTATTCAATTTATTATTTTATTGATTTTTTCTTTTTTAATCCTACTATATATATCTTTATTTATTTATCATTTTCTTTTAATCTTTACCTTATATTTTTTACTTTATTTCTTTCAAATCTTTTTCATTAATAATTCTTTTCTTTACTCTCTTTTATATTCTCACACTTATATAAATCTATTACTTCTACTCCTTCTCTCTTATAGATTTTTACAATGTCCTTCATCTGGACTCATATCTAGCCACTAAACATATCATATTTCTGGGGTTTTATTTCTAGATTAGCCATCAAAGTTGTCTCCCCAGAGGCTTTCAGAGGTAAGAATTCACTCTCTTCCTTCTCTTTTCTCTCTCCACCTTGCTCCCAAGATTTATTTTGAGAATTTTCAGAGTAAGCAACTTCACTTCTTGGACATCCTTCTGATCTCTTGGGTTGAGCAACTGTTTCTCTAGACAGCTGCCCCAAAGGTGATCTCAGGCCCCTTATGCTTGCATGGTGGTAGTAAAATTTCTTTCTTAAACCCACCCAGAAGATATAGGCAGACAAACTCTCAGACTCTTTTTGGGCAGGAGTGACCCAGCTGTTTCCCCACTCCAACTTGTATCAGAATTCAGTACTAATTCAACTCCCATCATACTAAGGGCCACCAACTTATTATCCTCCAGTTAATCTTCTAGAAGGGTAATACAGAATCAACATATTTCCCTTCTAAAGGAAACCCAACTGTATTATCTTCCCATCTGGTCTAGATATTCTTACACTATCTTCATTCAACTATTTCTTGGTCCTCTATTTACCCTTATTATGAAACAATAGAGGGCTATCCTAATGGAGCTCCAAGGCATAAAGTATATATAAGATATATAAAACACCTTGGCTCTCTAAGCTCAAACACTCTTTATTGTGTTCAGCTTAAACCTCACTGAAAAAATGACTTCCATGTGGATTGTAACACCCCAAGAATCAATCACTGTCTCTATGAACTAACCATTTATGGTCTTGGTAATGTGAATTTCAGGTTCCACTACTGGTTATAACAAGAGAAAGAATTACACAATGATATCTATTTATTAGACCACTGGTGGCTTGTTCACAAGCCACTAAAAGAATAAAAGCATTGATGTGAGGATCTTCATAGGTAAATAAGTTATTGCCAAGCTTGAAAATCCAAACCTCCTGATCACATATGAAGGATCAGAGCTCAATGCCAAAATTTTAACAGCTATCTTGCCAATAATGACATAAAGAATACACCCAGAAATTCATATCATTCACAAAAAGATTCATTATTGAAAAACTAAATAGGTCTCCCATAAAAGTCCTGAGTAATATGTCTGTCAACAGCCCCACTGTCAAAAATGATAATTTTTCTAAATATAGCTAGGCAGAAATCAAGAATTGACCCTGGGACCCCATACATTGTGACCTGTCAGCCCACATTTTTTGGGTTTGAATCTGCAAATTGTTTGATTAGTAACACTCAAAGCAAAGGAATTTCACTGAAGCCAGGGAGTAAAAAGCCAAAGACGTGCCACCTAAAGCCCAGACCCACTCAGAAGTAACTGCTTTACAAATGAGGGATTTCAGAGAAGTCTAAATTTATTCCTGCCAATGATAGTGTTAAAACAGCAGGCTCAACCCGCCAGCAAGGTTCCTATCAAGCGGGTTTGTGACTCGCAATCTGATTACCCGGCCACTCAAAGCCAGACTAGGAAGTCAATTCAAATTGCAAAATCCAACAACATGAACAGATGATGATCCTTTATGGTGGATACCTTGTTTTGGCGCTTGACTCATTACCAGGATTAATCCACCCCCTTCACCATCCAGCCGTGTGATCAACAATCATGTTCCTGTTATCCTTGATTCACAATGGCTATATAATCACTATCTCTCAATAAAGATCATTATCTAGCTTCTAAATAATTTTCCCCTTGTAACTCTGCTAAAACAGCACAGTTATGCCATTGGTAGCACAGGTAGGCTGTCCATCCTACCTTATCTTGAAAAATTCTGCCTGTTGCCGGTACTTGCTGCAGCCAACAAATACTTGACAGAATTATGTCTGGCCTCCTGCTGGACTGGACCCTGTACACCCCTGGTATCAAGATACCCAATGGCTTTGTCCTGTACCAGAACATGGTGAATCCACTACCTGCCTTCAACGCCATGTCTGCACAAGGGTTCTTTCAGGCTCCCTCTTCTATCCCGCAACCAACCGACAAAAACACCATGCCAGCCTATGTAGCCCAAAGATTGTGAAGCACTGCCTTGGAACCTTTTGCCGGGGCCAACAACAACAACAATGCCACATGAATTCAGTCCACCCAGAGCAAACTGGCCCAGATGGAATGCCCACAGCAATTTTAGATTGCAAAAATCTGCATCTGCCTGACCCACAACGCTGGCACCTGATGTGACTAGTGGCACAAAGAACACGCCAACAAGAACTGGGAGACCTTCAAACAAGACTTCTTGGCAAGGTTTGTGCTTAAGGACACGTTGCTCATGATCATACGCCAAGTAAAGATCCTAACCCAGACAGGCACCATGAAGGAGCTCACCTGCACCTACAAGGAACTCCTACTTTGTGCACCATCTGACATGGCCTTTGACACCCCAGCCACACACCTCATGTACTATGACGCCCTTAAGTTGCATGTGATGAGACATGTGAACCTGGACCAAGTAACCAACCTACAAAGCCTGTACTGTAAAGCAGAGAAAGCAGAACAAACATCCAACGCCCTCCATAAGGCACAAACTGGAAAACAAGAGAGACCCAAGGATTCTCACACAGGCAGGCGCTCCACTCAACCACCCCCTGGAAGCAGCAGAAATAACACCAACATAAACCCACAAGCTCAAATGGATATGAAAACAGGAACAGTGGCCAGTCAAATTGTACCCTATTCTTATCACTGCCACACAAGGCAACCAAGATAAGGAAAAAGCCCAGGGAGAGCATTAAGGGAGTCAAGCTCTCCCCACACAATTCCTGACTTTCCCAATGATGAGTACCAACCCAAGGATGTGGACCAATGTCCAATGATCCAAGTACCCTTGCAAGACCTGGTACTGTACACCATTACCAGACATCCCAATAAACTGATGTCCTATCCTTTCTGCTTTTGCAGTTACACAGGCTCAGCACTCCTGGATTTGGGCGTAGATTGAACCCTGGTCAACAGCAGCTTTTTAGAAAAGTTCAAGCTAGCCACTAATCCTTTGTGGAACAAAAATGTGGTCCTGGCTGATGAACACTACATTGCTGTGATAAGGGAAACTGCCCCCTTCTCTGTTATTCTCAAGAACCTCCACTCCACCATCTAAGGCCCCTTCATTGATTCCCCAAAGTTTGACATTGTACTGGGGTTGGATTGGTTATGGAAAAACAATCCTTATATAGACTGGACAACCTCAGTGTTGACCATCAAGCGTGAAGGTGTCAACCACCAGATCTACCCTGACTCTGTGGACCAGCCCCTACACAACTATGTCTTTGTATGCATCATGGAAACCCTGGACAAAAAGGAAAACCTGAAGGCAATTGACTGGGACTCTTGCCAGTACAAGATCATACATTTCAAGGATCACCAGGATACCTCCATGCCTCAGGATTGCAAAATTGTGGCCCACCATCCAGAAATCTTCAAGGAAGCTCTACCTGGGTCGCCCCCAGAGAAACACATTCAACACTCCATCCAACTTAAAGGAGCTGTACTCAAAGCACGTCCTATCTACAGGCTGACCCCAAACAAAGACAACACCCTACGCGCCTACCTCAAGGAAGCGTTAGAGAAAGGACTTATCCGCCCCTCACAGTCTTATTTTGGGGCTGTCATATTCTTTGTGGCCAAGAAGGACAGCACCTTATGTCTGGTCACAGACAACCAAGCTCTAAACAAAGTTAACATCAAGAATTTTTATCCACTACCACTGATTGACAATCTCTTTGACGCCTTGGTATGAGCCTCAGTCTTCTCCAAGATCAATCTGACTACAGGCTACAACCAGATTTGTATTAAGGAGGAATACATCCCCAAAACAGCCTTCCACACTAAATATGGCTCATAAAAATGTGTGGTGCTCAACTTTTGCATGACAAACGCCCCTTCCACCTTTGTGACCTTCATTAAAAAAGTGTTTTCTCCACACATAGTCAAGAATGCCCTAGTCTACCTAGACAACATCATTGTCTACAGCCCCTCAGTGGAGCAGCACCACAAAGATCTAGAGGCAGTCTTTGCTACCCTGGCGCAACACAAACTGTTAGCCAAACCCTCCAAGTGCCAGTTCTTCTGTGAGTAATTATCCTTCCTGGGTTCATAGTCTCAAAGGACATAATCAAACCCAACAGTTAAAAGATACAGGCCATCTGCAAGATGCTGCCACCCAAGGATAAGCCAGAACTCTGCACCTTCTTGGGGATGGTGGCCTATGTACGCTGCTTCATACCTGACTGTGGTGTTTTGACTGCCCCCTTATCCGCCATAACAGGTGCCAAATCCAAGTTTGTATGGATCCCCAAAGTAACCTCTGTTTTAGACTCTCAAGGAGAAGCTCACAACAGCTCCTATCCTGCAATACCCCAAATGTGACGGGGAATACCAAATGGAAACCGACGCCTTAGATGCATCCATTGGGAGAGTACTATGAATCAAAAATAATGATGGTGACTTCCTGCCTGTAGCTTATGAATCATGAAAGTTGACAGATAGCAAGTGTCAATACCCTATACACGACAAAAAGTTGTTGTCAATTGTGCACTGCCTAGTCAAATGGTGTTGCTATCTAGAATGACAGGAAGAATTCACAGCATTAACTGACACCAAGTTGCTCATATATTTCAAAACCCAAGCAAATCTATCTTGCTGCCAAGCCCACTGGATGGAGCTCTTGGAGAGATTCAATATGCTCATAAAGTACAAACCTGGTCCTGAGCTTGCCATGGCAGATGCCCTCTCATGCCTATATGTCTGTGCCACAAGAGGGAAAAATGGGCTCAACCCAGACTGGCCTCTCTTGGTACTATAAACAAAGGATGAGGGCTTCATCCCTGGTATAACCAACATAACAAAGGAAACAGCCATCAAAAACAAACACCTATTTGCTGACGTGTACAGGACCCTTCACAGAAAAATGTCTGACAGTACTACCATCCCTTATATCCCCACGCACCAGCAAGTAGACACCATCCTACAATATCACAGAGACCTCAGACACACCAAGAGTTGAAACCTATATGAGTTCCTTAAGCACAAGGCCTGGTGGCCAACCCTATATTGTGACGTTCAGGAAGTCCTAGACCAATGTGAGGTATGCAAGACACTTGCCAAAAAGCAAAGTCCCTCTAAAGTGAGTAATACCCATCCGCACACAACTACCTTTCAAGGTTGGGCCCTCAATGTTGTTAGCCCCATGCCAGAGAAACACAACAATAATAAATACATCATCACCGCTATCAACTTTGCTACAAGATGGCCAGTAGCCCAAGCAGTAAAGGCACACACTGGCAATGACATACAACAATTCATTGGAAAAGAGAAAATCAGCAAGTTTGAAAAGCCAGAACTCCTGATAATCAATGAAGGCAAAGAATTGACCTCTGAAAACACCAACATATACCTCACCAAGGATGGGGTCAAGCACACTGTGACAATACCATACCACCCTCAAGCCAATGGACATGTGGAGCGGCTAAATGGCAGCCTTGTGCAAGCCATAGCCAAACTCACCACTGGGAGACCTGGAGACTGGTATAAGCAGCTACCAACTGCACTGATTGTGTGTCAAACCCAAGTGAATAGATCCACTGGGAAAATTCCGTTTGAACTGGTATACGGCACACAGCCCAATATCTTTCAAGCATTAACAGGACCCAAACTGGAAATTCCAAGTAAAGTCCCCCACGTTCAGACCCTCAAGTTATAGAGGCCAACAGCAAGCAAACAGAAAGGGAAAATAAACGTCTACAAAAAACCTTTGTCCCCATCCAAGATAGACATGAAGTTGGTGACAAAGTTTTGGTCATGAACGTTGATAAAAGCAAACTACAACCTGAGAAAGTAGGTCCAGCAATCATTCTAAAGGTAAACAAAAATAACACTTACCTTGTGCAAGGCCTCAGGAAGCGCAAACAAGACAAGACCCTACACCATAATTGCCTGAGACCCTACAAGGCAAGACAGAAAAAACGTGAGACTGTCTTACCCGCCACAGAACAACAATTAGTCCAGTATGGCGCCCAGGCTCCTGACAACCTCCCTGACAACCTACCCCCAGAGGAGGCCAACCTTCAGTCAGGGGGTGTTGAAACAGCAGGCTTGACCCTCCAGCAAGGTTCCAAGCAAGTGGGTTTGTGACCCGCAATCTGATTACCCAGCCACTCAAAGCCAGACTAGTGTCAAAACCGCAGGCTCAACCCGCCAGCAAGGTTCCAACCAAGCGGGTTTGTGACCCGCAATCTAATTACCCAGTCACTCAAAGCCAGACTAGGAAGTCAATTCAAATTGCAAAATCCAACAACATGAACAGATGATGATCCTTTATGGTGGATACCTTGTTTTGGCGCTTGACTCATTATCAGGATCAAGTCACCCCCTTCTTCCATCCAGCTGTGTGATCAACAATCATGTTCCTGTTATCCTTGATTCACAATGACTATATAATCACTATCTCTCAATAAAGATTATTATCTAGCTTCTAAATAATTTTCCCCTTGTAACTCTGCTAAAACAGCACAGTTACCGCTTAGGAAGTCAACTCAAATTGCCAAATCCAACAACATGAACAAGTGATAATTTTTTATAGTGGATACCTTGTTTTGGCGCTTAACTCATTACCAAGATCAAGCCCCCCCCTTCACCATCCATCCATGTGATCAATACAATCATGTTTCTGTTATCCTTGATTCACAATTATTATATAATTACTATCTCTCAATAAAGCTTATTATCTAGCTTCTAAATATTTTCCCCTTATAACTCTGCTAAAACAGCACAGTTATGGCACTAGGAAGTCAACTCGAATTGCTAAATCCAACAACATGAACAAGTGATAATCCTTTATGGTGGATACCTTGTTTTGGCGCTTGACTCATTACCAAGATCAAGCCACCCCCTTCACCATTCAGCCATGTGATCAACACAATCATGTTTCTATTATCCTTGATTCACAATGACTATATAATCACTATCTTTTAATAAAGATTATTATCTAGCTTCTAAATATTTTCCCCTTGTAACTCTGCTAAAACAGCACAGTTACAACAATAGCCAGCAGGCATCATCTCTCAGTGCTGAGAATAGTGTATATTTGGCCAAGATGCCTGATTTTGGGAATAAATTTTTGAAAAAGTAAGTTTCCTGCATCTCCTTGCTAATATCTGACAAATTTAAATTGACCAAACTAGATGTCCACCTTATGCCCCAGTTTTCCAACGCCAGACTTCCTGAACTCCAAACTCCTTCCTACAGATAGAGCCTGGAAAGCAAGTTAAACCCCTGGCAAAATTGAAAATGCTGTTATTGTCATTCTGATAATAAGATTTAATGAACTTCTGGTTCAATCAAATTCTGCCATATTTAGTTCTGGTCTTTTATCATCTCTATACAGTTCCTGTAAGCTCCAATGCCTATTTCAACTATTCTGCTAATCCTGCAGCCTCTTTGCTCTCTCTATTCCAGTCATCTGGTACACCCTTTGAAACTGTCTATTTATCCAATTATTCTCTGAATCCTTCCTACTCTGAATTTACTCTGGAGAATGTCTTGATTCTAGATACCTTGGCAAGAGCTAGAGAACCAGAAACATTAAACCAAGAAGGAACTTGGTACGCAGTATATCCTAGACTCTTCTGTGATAAATACAACTATCTGTCTTCCTACTTAGTGCCTATGACCCCCCCTCACCCTGCAACCCAACTGTTCACTAAATTATGTGTTTGCCACTGACATAACTTACACCTGGTTTTTGGAGTATTATATATCACTCTAACTGGCTTGGTGGACTTCATGGTTCCTAATCCAGGACCTTGGCCTCTGTTTAGTCAATCTTATTACTACACTAGGTGGTTGCCCTGTCCAAGGACAGGATTAAAGTTGGAATTTTTATAAATCAATTAAATATATTTTTATTATTTTTTAGGCTTGGGTTTCTTGTCACATGTTTAATTTAATTTTATTTAAGTGCTTAATTAAAAATTAATTTCAATTATATTTTTTAAAATTAAAATTGTATATTACAAGTATAAATAAAAACTAAACCTAAATAAGTATAGTATCACTATTAAGTTTAGTAAGGCTAAACTAATATTTTTAAAATTCAGTATTGTGACAGATCCAGGAAATTCATGCTTGCTTCTTCATTATCCTGGTCTGACTCTTTTACGGTTTGACAGGGAATCCTTTATGTAAGCTTTGATGAGCTTGGATTCCAGGAAAGCAATCTTGGCGTTAAACTTGTCGCCATCTGGTGATCACTTCCACATTTTTTGCTTCCCATAGTCTTAGCTGCAGACTATCTCTTTCATTCCATGGTAGTCTTCTTTCAGTTAAAAGCCAAAAACACAAAGCATAAAAAGATTGAGGGGAAAGCAATCATTGTCACACATAAGTATCATTTTTTATTAATTATTATCATGTTTCCATTATATACCAATTGGGGTACATTCAGCTGAAAACCCCTCCGGTTCCAGAATCACACCTGGATTCCAATACATGGTTTATGATATAATGGTGTCATCCAATCCATATATTTACCAAAAAGATATTCACACTCTTAACCTATAAGAATGTACTCTAATACATTCCAGAATCACCTGATTCCTTCCATGGAAATGTATTGCTTTGGCTTGAAGCATTCCAGACTTCTGGCGCCAAAACCCTGTGGAATATACGCATTCCTGATCCAAGCTATTCTTGTTCCAACTGGGAACCAGCTGATCAATCCTGAATGTATAGATGCCATTGTCTACATTTAGTTATTTTTTCATTTAATGGTTTTTTGCGTTAAAACCCCATTAAAATGCTTTGAAACTCAAACCAGGCGCCACTGCGGCGCCCAGGAACTTTCCCAGGCGGCGCCCAGTGCCTCAGCGCCTGAAAAAATTTGATAGCGGTGCCTTGGCACTTTGCAAATCCATTAGGCGGCACTTTTAACCCAATGAATTTGTGTCAGGCACCCACCTGCTAGAGAGTAAACTCCCTAGGTGGTGAATGATTGCCAAAGGATTCAATCCCGTCACCAGAGACCCCACAGGTAAGGAGACCATTCCCAGATGGAATAATTCTCCAAGGAGCCAGTACCTGCCTAGCAGGGAATTAAAACTCCCCAAGAAGAAGTATGCTCCTAGATAGCACAATAAAAAGGCCAAAGCCAATGGGCAGAACACTTGAGGCTTGTTCACCTGAGTGGTGGAACCATAAACCTTGGTTTCTTCCCAGACAGGTGGATTGTTGGAGAGAAGAGTTGTGGTATACCAGACGCCCGGAATCACACAACGCCAGGAGCTGTCAAGTAACTGAGAATCTGGTGTTGTACCTGAATCAGCGTGCAAACCTATAGAAACGCTGGTGAACACTGTTGTAGTCAGGACCATCCAAAGTAACCATTTATACCCAAGCCACTCCCTAAGAGGAGTCCTGGGTAATTTTATGGTTTTGTAAATTCAGATGTTTTTAAATCAAATAAAATATTAGCAAAACAATCACTTGGGTGAATGTAACTTTATTGATTGAACAAATACTTAAATGGGGCTTATCAGCTTTTTATAGCATGGTAGCAAAAATAATATAGGAAAAGGAGTTTAGGAGGGTTGAAGATCAATTGAAGATAAAATGGAGATTTAATAGAGATTTGGCAGTTGGAACCTTCAAAACTGGGGATTGTAACTTATTTCCTTATGGTTTTCTCAATTCTTCAATAATAAGGTACTATATTTTCCTTAGCTTGACTCTTCATTCTTTGGAAAGGCTTGGCTGGTATGGGCTTCCCCAAAGAAACTGGAGAACCAGGAGGTGAATTTAAAGGCACAACAGAAGGAGAGGCCACCAAATGACCCAAAACCAGACACAGAATGTTGCCCGCTTTCAAACTACTGCCAACATCACCAGGCGTAGATTCTAAACCATTCAAATCATTGTTGTCAACCAATAATTGGCTAGAAGCAAGTTTAACAGATAACAATAGGTTCAAACTATAATTAACATCTGATTTAGGTAAATCTATATCCAACAAGTCAAAAACTGGCCCAGATTTGAGTTTTGTTGCTGAAAACAGTGACTCAGGAGCCATTTCTGGCTTTAAACCAAGAGGTAATAAAGAGAAGATATTACATACTAACCAATTACTTTTAACAGACTCAAAAGCAAATAAAGGGGGAAATAAATCTGCCTTTTTAACCAAAGTTAAATTGTTGTCAAGAATTTTCAAATAAGCATTCATGACAATTTGCCAACGCAGCGCTTTTAAACCACAATTTGGGTGTTTACTTTTGGCTAACCTTAACCAAACTTCTTGACACAGTCAAGGTAATAAAACAATATAATTAAATACTCATTAATTATATTCCAAGCATATATTAATTAACTTTCTCAGTTAATTAATCTTTTTGAAGACAACAAGTCTTTACTTAACACAGTCAAGTCCATTTTGGCCCTATGATTAAATCTCTATTAATCATATTACAGGGTATATTTATTAATTAACCTTCCCAGCTAATCAATCAGTTTAAGACACCTAGTCTTATAATCTGAACTGTTCAGATTATTCAGTACAGCCCTCAATTAGTACAGCCTAATTGATTCCTGGGTATCAATTAACCTCCATGGTTAATTAGACGGTTTGTGACACCTAGTCTCATAATCTGAACTGTTCAGATTATTCATTACGGCCCTCAATTAGTACAGCCTAATTGATTCCTGGGTATCAATTAACCTCCATGGTTAATTAGACAGTTTGAGACACCTAGTCTCATATTCTGAATTGTTCAGAATATTCATTTTGGCCCTCAATTAGTACAGCCCAATTGATTCCTGGGTATCAATTAACCTCCATGGTTAATTAGACGGTTTGAGACACCTAGTCTTGTAATCTGAATTGCTCAGATTATTCATTTCAGCCCTCAATTAGTAAAGCCTAATTGATTCCTGGGTATCAATTAACCTCTATGGTTAATTAGACGGTTTGAGACACCTAGTCTCATAATCTGAATTGCTCAGATTATTCATTCTGGCCCTCAATTAGTACAGCCTAATTGATTCCTGAGTATTATTGCTACACTGGAAAGTCTCTTCAATGCCAATCCTATTGTTTTGAATTTCAACCTATGAAATTCATCACAATTCAACCTCTTTGTGAAACCACAGCCCAATGTGACTGTAGTATGGTCACAATGTCATGTTCTTCAACATTGGATCAACACTACAGGAGCGCCATCCTCAGGCTTTCAACAGCCTCTATCTTGGGGTCCTTGACCACAATTTCCTCTTTGACCGCCAAATTATGGCTGACTTGTTTGCCCAAATTGTCTTCCATGTTAACATGGGCAACCAGTCACAGAAGGACAAGCACCTACCACCTTGTGCCACTGCCACCTACCAGCCCATCCAGCCAATGACAGACAAGGAATACCAACAATGGTATATGGCGGCCATCACGTGCAATCCTCCTACCCCTACCCCCGCCACCACCACCCCTCACCTTCCAGCCCCACCCACCCAATCCCAGACCCCTCAGGCCAGCACTTCCTCAACGTCTTCCTTCTTGCGCTATTCTTCCTACTAGGCATCACTCTTCCCCACCCCAATAAATCCCCTGTTGCCAAACATTTTATTTTTATATTATCTTTATTTTGAATTTCAATTGTTCATGTTCTCTTTGTTTATATTAGGTTTTATTCTTTATGTTCAGCTTATTTCTATAAAATCATATATTTACTATTCCATGTATCTAGATCCAGAACACAGTTATTTTTAGTACTTAAACACACCCCTTGTGAAAATATTAACAACAATTTGGTGATCAGCTAAACTTGAATTAGAAAATTATAATGTTAACTATTTTTAGATAAAGTTGTTAATGAACCAAATTCAAAACCTTAATGATAAACTTTAAGCCAATTAGGAGCTGAGTGATAAAGTGATTATTGTGACATAAAGGGTCATTCAATAATTCTTTGCTGCATGTGCGCTAATTAATATGATTGGCTGGATGTTTTGCCATTATAAACCATTGCCGCTGTGGCAAGTTGTTAATGGACTAGTGCCCAATCAGCTGCTGGGTTAGCACTAGTCCATCAACAACTTGCCAGAGCGGCAATGGTGTACAATGGAAAAACATCCAGCCAATCATATTAATTAGCGCACATACACCAAAGAATTATTGAATGACCCTTTATGTCACAACAATCACTTTATCACTTGGCTTTTGATTGGCTTAAAGTTTATCATTAAGGTTTTGAATTTGGATCAGCAATAACTTTATCTAAAAACAGTTAACACTATAATTTTCTAATTCAAATTTAGCTGATCACCAAATTGTTGTTAATATTTTCACAAGGGGCTATGTCAAGCACCAAAAATAATATGGTAATCAAGGAAACAATGCCAACACAAAGCAAGAAACACATATTGAGATGAGTGTAAAACATATATAAAATGGATAAAAAGATGGGGTAATGTAGTAAATGGGAAAAAAGGAATAAACAAAGAGGCAAAAGTATCAAAATAATACAGAATTTATTGGGGCAAAAGCTATAAAAACTTATGAAAAGGTTAGTAAAAAATCAATGAGAGAATTGGAGAAGCTTCTGAAGGATCTCAACTTGGCAATTGCCAAAATCAAAGACATTGACTGCAAGGTCAAGGCAAAAGTCAAGGCTGCCATCCTTACAGGTGACAAAATTGACATGGTGTCCGCAAAGGCCCTTATGACAAAAATACATGACACCCCCAAGAAGACCATTGAGCGTCTTCTCAACATCCAGAAGACGGTGGTTGAGGGCCTGCAATTTAAGGCATACAATCTTTCTGCGCTGTCCATCTGGGTTGACGACCCGGAGATGTATAGACATCTCAAACCCGCCAAGTGTGCCAGAGCAGAGGATACTGAATTGCCAGTGCAAAGGCTTGCGCCAAGAATAGCCAAGCCTGATGAAGCAGCCAACAAGGAAAAACATGTGAAGGTAACATAAAAAAATAAAATTAATATAAATTTGAAAATGCTTACCTGTTTTTTAGAGAACATAGACAGTGAACTCCACCAAGTCCTAGTCCCCTTTGTCCCTGCCACATTCTACACAAACTACGCCACTCATGTGGCCAAGCAGCTGTTTCTGTCCCCCCTGTCTTGCGGGAGCTGGAGGAACACATCCATAGGTCCTTTCCAATGTTGTGGGAGGCATTGGCTGGGCTGAGGCATGGCAGGGGCATCCGAGTGGGCAGTTACTGCCTACAAGGATGATCAACTGGTTTGCCTGGACCTGGTATCCCTCAGTTGAGTTTACTGTGTAAACTCCATTGAGCTTGTTTGGGACGTCCTGGCAACGCTCCCATTCAAGAATGTACCAGAGATAGGCTGGGCCCATGCGTCTGCTTGCTTCTATTACCCCTTGGAGCACAAAATTTCTTACCTGCTGGACAACTTTGGGCGCGCGGTGGGAAAATTGGCTGTTGCAGACACAACAGCCGTCAAGAAGACAAAAATCCTCCTTGCTGACTTTGGGTTGGCCTGGAGTGCCAACAAGACAGGGTCCCTGCAGCCATGGAGCTGACCTTTACGAAGACCAAACATGATAAGAAGATCATTGCAGTTTTCAATAAATTATGCAAGTTTACGGAAGCCTTTGCTGGGCAAAGGCATCATCTGGTGGTTTACCTTGGGTATCTCTTCTACTTTGGAATGGGCTCCAGTGTGGAGGATCTTGACGGGGTCCTCCTAGGAATTGATGAGGCCAGGCTCTCCCTGGACGGGAAGAAGGCCCCCTGGGTATGACTCAGTGGATCACATCATCCAGAACGTCCTGGTCCTGGCTGGTATCTACAGGTTTGTAGCCCCGCTAGAGAAGCTGCTCCTCAATTTGCACCTGGCCCTACTCCCTTTTACTAGTTGCTGTGAATATTTTAATAAGGGTGTATCCACCGTCTACAGTGTGGCGGTGGAGGTTGTGCGCCACCTCCATCACAAGGTGGGTACATACAGAAGAACTCACTACAGGCGCTCTTAATAAATTCTCTCTTCCAAACAATTACATTGTAATTTATATTATTTTTATTATAATAAAATTTTCTAATTCTTATTTTAGCAAACAAGATTTGCAGAATATATCCCAGAGAAGGTCTTAATAAAAGCATAATAATATATTTCAATAAAATCTACTTCTGATTTGTACACATTACATTTAACTTTTTTTGATTGTTATATTTATTTGCCAAAAGGGATATTAATGCGTTCACGTAATCCAGTATTAAGCGTTTAGGATACCCTTAGATGACACAATAAAAAATGAATATAAATAAATAAATTACTAACCTTCATTGATTGTCCTGCTGAATGTGATTGTGGGCTTGGAAACATCTAAATATAAAATTATAATTAATAAATCTTGAATAGTAAATTAGAGAATATAAAAAAATTGGACACACTAAGCCTTTAATTGATTGGCTGTTTGGCTAGGCATGTGGGGATGAACAAATCAGCGTGGCCATAGAATTTGGCCACAGTCTTAGCTGGGAGGGTGTGGATCCCGGCCTGCAGCAAATTAAAGAGGTCCTCAGTCCCAGTTGGGGTTCCTTGCTTGACAACTTGCTTGAGCCACCCAAAGACTTCCTGGATGGGATTTACAAAGGGCAAATAAGCAGGGAGGAAGAGAAGGTGCAAATTTGCCGTGGCCAATTGCTGGGGGCCCACAGCAATGCTGGTGTCAATCATTGGGAATTCCTCAAGAATGTCAGCCACTTTGTGGAGACCAACATTGTCCAACACAATGACATTGGTGAAGCCAGGGCTCGTGAGCCTCAGGTGCTCCTGGACTAATCAGAGAAATTATAGAAATGTATGGCTGTTGTGGGAGCCCAGTATCATTTGGTATAGCTTGACCCCCTTTGGACCGAGAAGAGCCACCATCAAGTAGGCTGTGGCGCGGGCTGCAGCACGCCGAGCCATCCCGTCATTGGAGCCTTTGGGGACATAGCCATATGCATTGTACATAGACAAGGCAAATGCCAATTTGTCAATATAGTAAAATTTGACCGTCCTCTTGGCTTTGAGGGCAGTGTACGCCTCTGCATAGTTTTTCCAGGTCTCAATGTTGGTTGGGCTATTCCAATTGTATGGAGATACCCTGAGCTTTTTCCAGGAAAAGCGCATCTTCTTCAGCAGATGATAGTAAAAGGAAATGGAAGCTTTAACCCCAAAAGTGGACTTGACCATTGCCTGTATATTTGCCAGTTTAAGATGGCAGCCCCAGGTGATCCACTGACAGATTGCCCATTTGTGCTCCTTGGTGAGTATGGTGGAAATGCACATGGATTTCTCCGCAACAAGGACATGACCCGTTTTAGTGAACTTGTTGAATGTCTTGGAAGCATACTTGGGATCCACTCCAACAAGGGCCGTGGCTGCCTTGTAATTGCCTGATTCACACATTAGCTTAAGCAGGATGATGCATTTGATGTCAGGGATGCACTTCTGGGCGGGCTTTTTAGCAATGGGGATTGACTCGTTGGCATTGGGCACAACACAGGGCATGGGCACCTTGGTGTAAAATGCAGAAACTTTCAACAATACTAACTGCCCCTCATTGGTTTGATAGAACTTGGGCTCCTTGTCATCCTCCTGATTGCCATCACTGATGTAGGGCTTGTAGCTAGTATCAAGTACAGGCTTCACCTTCTCCAGCATGGCTGACAGGACCAACTCTTGCTGGTACACAACATCAAACACATATGAAGTAAGTTCTACCTCCTTGTTTCTAACTTTCTTTGTAGTGGTGACCTTGGTGGGCTTCTGGGTCAGCTTTGAGACCCAAGGGTTGATGCTCTGCACCCTAGCAGCTTGTGCTCCTTGAGCTGGCTGAGTCAGTGCAGTGTCACTATGGAACTCTCCTCTCCTGTCTCCTTCTTTAGTAGGCACTTGGGTTGTACTAACTCTATTCTTTGACCTGTGGGGGCAACTGCAACTGCGGCGCACAACAGGTGCAATGGTAGTCTGTTGCTGTGTTCCTTCCATTTTGAGAATTTAATAAAATATTAAATGAATTTCAATTAAGTTACTCCCTATTTTTAATTTTTGCTTTTATCTGAATATGGATATTTAATTAATACTAGGTGGTTGCCCCGTCCAAGGACAGAATTAAAGTTGAATTTAATAAATCAATTAAATATATTTTATTGTGTTTTTAGGCTTGGAGTACTTATCATATGTTTAATTAAAATTTATTTAATTGCTTTATTAAAAAGTAATTTCAATCATATTTATTTAAATTTAAAATTAAAATTGTATACTCCAAGTACAAATAAAAACTAAACCTAAATAAGTATAGTATCACTATTAAGATTAGTACAGCTAAACTAATTATTTTAAAGTTTAGTATTTGATTTTTTAAGTCCCTTCAAAATGGTGAGCTGATCTGCAGCTTTTAAATAAGCTATTGGACATCAAAATCGGCTTAGTATTCACTGAGATACATTGATTTTAGTTTTTTAGTGTGCATTAAAAGTAAATTTAGATAATTTCAAATCGAGTCCGAGCCTTTGATTATGACGTGAACCCGATTCCAGCACTTAACTATATATCTCAGCATCTAGAGCAGTTAGAGCTATCATGTTTGGTACCATTTTGATTGGAATCATCTGAAAAATTGATCTACGTCCTCTGAATTCCATGAAAATCATTATATTGAATCATAATTTATCATAGTATTTTTACTCCACTGATGTTCTTTTGGGATGAAGCTTGGGCAAGCAAGGTTTACTCTGAAACAATATGGAGCCACTTGGATCAGGTGGCATCGAATTGGAATGTTCTATTATCTCACTTGAAGAATAAGAATTTCGAAATGTCCAAGCCAACCATCTCCTTATTTAAACTAATATTTATATTATAATTCAAACTGTATTGCTTTAAATTGACCAAGCTCTCTTTTCGTTGTCAATTCAATCCTCAGCATAGAGTATAACCATCCAATCATATAAAAGGATCTCAAACAATTGCTGCTTCTTTTCTAATTTTAATCCACCCATTCTAGAGTCGGGTAATCTATACAGATAAGCCACTTTGATATGGTTGACTGGTGTTAGCCACTAAGTTAAAATTCAAGTAATTAAATACAACTTTATTAAAGGTCGAGTGGCTTATATTTCAGTTCAACATGATTTAGACCACACTCCACTGAATTCAATCTGTGTACTCTCAAAGATGCATGTAAGGGATTGAATGTAAGGATGAGCCAAATTGAGCTTGTGGCTTAACAATCAACTTTTAAAATGAAATTTAACTAAAAATCAATTCAGTCAAATCCCTTACGGCTTGAGCCCACTCGAGGCGACATTACAGACAGACAGACTCACTTTTATATCTATTAATAGTAAATTCTATTGACAATTATTGCAAATAATACAAATAACTTGTAATTATACAAAAAATAGCATAACACAACAAAAAATACACCATAATCACATTAAACTAGCCGTCTGAATTAAAACATGTAATTTATATTTTTCAGTATGTAACTTTTTTATTTGAAACTGGTATTTTATTGATATTTCATTGAATTGTGAATGTTTTATTGAATGTTAACTTTACTAGGTCTTATTGCTAGCTATATCAATTACACATTATGTGAATAACTCAATTCTTTGTTTAATAAAATTCATTGTAAACTTGGCATTTTTCATTGCAATTTTATCATATAGACACAGTCCAATTATAAAATTGCAATAAAAAATGCCAAGTTTACAATGAATTTTATTAAACAAAGAATTGAGTTATTCACATAATAGCTAAATATCAAGAGTTAATGTTCAATTGCAATATTCTAATGCAATATTTACATTTTTTGGTCTTTGCTTTATTAATGATAATGTCACAACATCTTTGATTACTCCCTCTTGGGGAATTAATGCCCCGAGTAGATCACCAAATGGCTCACCAAATGGTTCACTGGCCAGCCAGTAAACTGGTGGCACCATTATCAGTCAACCATCTATGACGGGGATCACCCAATCAAGATCCTAAATGGAACACAACTTGAATAAGCCTCATGACCCAAGAGGAACATTATTAGATAAGCCCCATGACTCCCATGGCGTACATGGACGGCATGTGGCTTGTCATGATACTATATATTCTTCTATATTTATATCCAATAAAGTATCATTCTATTCTTAAATCTTCCCCTTGTCTCGTTTATTATACTTCCCAGAAGTATAAACTCAACAATAATGATAAATTATTATGCAGCTAATTATATGTTACAACATCAAATGTACACCATTTTGTAAAATATGGGGAATGCTAATAATGTAAAAAGATATATTATTAATTATGAATTGGAAAGCAATAATATCAATTTTAATAATTTATCACAAAGAAAAGGTTTTATTTTACTCATCAAAGGACATGAAGGGAAGGGAATGAGAGGAATGTACGTTGCCATCATCTATGCCTGTAAAAGGGATGGCATCAGAGGTAGTGAGGAGGGAATGGGTGGTGGTTTGGGAGTCAGGGTTGGAAGGCAAGTGGCTTGATCTTGATGGGGGTTTAAGAGGAAGGGTTTGTTGACTGGGAAGAGGCAGAAAGAGCTGATTGCTTCAATTGTTCAAGTTTTTCTTCTGTCACATATGCAGGCTTGACAAAACAAATGAATGAGCATGGGGGAAGGCAGGAGTCCTTTCTGGACTTATCACAATAACTTGCATAGAAGATGATGAGATCTGATAAGTCCTGGACAAATACAGAAGGGAAAACCCCATACTCCTTCTCAATTTGGGAGCACAGTTCATTGTAGGTGGCAGGCTTTAAGCGCCTGAGAGCCAAACAAAAATTGTAAAGACATACATCTGCAAAATACATGCAATCATGGTTAATGATATAGGTCCAGAATTTATGCCCTGTGGCTTTAATTTCTTGACAGCTAATTCACGCTGTTCCATATCTGCACTCATTACAACTGTGTACAATGCTTGTTGGGTAGCCCACTACTCCACCATATCCTTGAGCTCCATCTGGTAGGCATATCCATCTGTGGTGTTTGATATTGCCAAGTAATGATTGACGCCCAAAGGGGGAAACTTCCAACAAAACCCCAACAAAACTGTATAGAATTAGGCTGCGCTTGTAAATATCAGATTGTATGCAATTTTCTCCATAGTCTTAGATACTTGCAAAATACTAGGCATATTTCAGGAAGATTACATCATTGTGTGTCCTCGTTCCCTCCCTTTGATGTTTTGATGATGGCAGAATCATATGGGTGAGTGTCCACCAAACTAGGTCCATTGAGAACTTGATTGGTTAATATTCTTGCAGCAACCACAAATCCATGCATTCACAAATTGATTGTTCTCTTATTTGTAAAAATGCTGTGGATTCCCAATTGTAGACAAACCTGGACCTGGGCCATCCATAGGTCTTGTTTCATGATGGCCATCATGAGCGGTGGGATATTTCACCTTTAGTTGACGTACTGTCACCAGTTAGGGTCTTCTTGGTAGGGGGCCACACTTTGCATGGTCTTGCAGGCTTGCAGCTATAGTGGACTTTGCAAACCCCATTGCAACTAAAGTTTTCCCAAGGAACATAAGCATCTCTTGCTTTTGGCTGCTTTACAGAAAAAATCCAAGGTCATGAGCTTTCTTCTTTGTCTTATAGACTGATGGCTGGAGGTGGGATGTGTCTGTCTTGGGAACCAAACAGTGCTATCTGATTGGCTGTTTCAGGATTCCGGCTTCCCTGGGTGATCCCTTGACTATATTGGCTGGTTCCAGATACCAGTGTTGATATCAATTTGGATCAGCAGCTGCCTGTGTGTGGTGTGCAAACAGGGCCATGATAGAGAACGCATGAGAAAAAACACACTCTTGGGTAGTACTTGGGGAGGGACTTGCAGGTTGGGAATGACCATAGAGGGAGGCTTCACTATTGGGAGACTCAGCATAGCCCTGCATGATTTTGTAAAGGACAGGGAACAGCTTGTTTATTTGGTTGTTATTAAAAGAAAGCATAATTAATTTTTATTAAAAAATCAAACTCAAAAATGGAGTGTAAACTTTAGTCAATTTTATTGTTAAGTATGTTAATTCAGTGAATAGTAGGATACTAATTTTAGCCGTCCTAAACTGAAATAGGGAAATTTTTGGGAATGGCTATGATTCCTAAAAAAATTAGCACAAATCCACTCTAGATCCTTTGAATTCCTTTTTGAGATGCCCATAAATTATGTTTATTTCAAATTCATCTCATTTTTGATTTGAATTAGTTTCTTGAATTTGAAAATCCTGCAATTTCATGTTTTTTATAACTTCATATTGTTTATGATTTGTTAGACTTACGTGAAATACCAAATCATAAATTAGATTCTAAAATTTCTGATTCATGTATCCTACATTTGTTTGCTGTGTTTTGTCTTTAGTTAGTTGAGTTATATTCTCAGGAGATTTGTAAATTTCAAATTTAAATAAATCAAAAAACATCAAATTAAATAGTTGATCTTATTAAATATTTTATTTTTCACTCAGCTGAGTAGTCTGTAAATACAATTCAAAATTTGGACCAAGGATTTGACAATCCCACATTTTTACCTTTAGGTTCTGCATTTACATTATGTTGTATTTTTAACTTTTCTCTTTCATATTTTTTGGCTTTTAAAATAAAATAATTTTTTTAATTTAAACCTTTTTCATATGTCCTTTAACTTTTAGCTTGTTGTTCAAAACTTTACTAAAAAATATTTTTACTCAAGTTTAATAGTTTTAAATTTCAATAAACACCATATACAGTTTGATTTTTATTTATTATATTTTTATAGTTGTTTTGATTTGGTCTTTAAATATATTGCTTTATTTTAGAATGTTTTTTTATTAATTATCATAGGACAAGAATATCTCCAAGCAACAGAAGGGCAACAAGAGTCCCTCTAAGGCCCCCAAGACCCCAAAGCAAAAGCCAGTACCAACCAAGAAGGCTTCCTCCAAACCTTTTCCTAAGCCCATCCCTGAGCAAAGCTCATTTCACTTATGAGGTATTAGGAATAGGATAAGACTGTTAATAATTATAGCTTATAAAACTTGGTGTCTGATAAAGAGCCCATCAAGAAGCAACTATTTTTCAAAAAGAATCCCCTAAGAGTAAGTCTCACACACATGAGAAGAATCAGGGCATGCTCCCTTCACCCCTCTGCCCAGCTCCCCAATTCCTGATCTTCTAGGGCTGATTCAAAGCTGTGTCCTGACTAATTCCCTGACTTTTGCTATTATTCTTCTGGCCTCTGGGACTCTTTAGTTGCCCACAATTTTTACAATGTTGACAGAAATTTTAAGGTTCCTTCCTCTTTGTCCAATTACTTCCAATTATGAGTGTCAAGGGTGTGCCAGCCATGGTGACCAATGGGTTAATTTTCATATTTAATAATGCCAACCAGGGCTTCAAGAGCTGGTAATACACATATGAGAACTGATTTTGACCAGTAAGGCTCAACAATAAGTACTGGAAAAGGTTCAAACCATCAAAGGCTAGCATACCTGCACCATGTCAAACCCTGTCATTCCCTGCCCCCTAAAGTTGTCAGGGCCCAGTGACAAGGCTTCCAGCTTTGGAGCTGATAAGCCTGGAAGATACACATGGGTCCAGGAGGGAAGAGTGAGATTAGAGGGATACTACTTAACATGGGAGATGAAGAGAGCATCTCTTTGCAGAGGTAGAGGACTCAATGAGATCTGGTAAGGCTCCAGCAGTCCTTGGTACCAAGGGGGAGTAAATATCTCATAGATATGTATATCAGGATATACAGGGGGAAATCATTGTGGAATAAACTATAAGTCTTTATTAGACAATGAAAGACATTTGAGAAAGGAGAGAGGCCTGAGAATTTATAGTGATGTAGGGGATTGAGTCTAGACCTAATTGTCAGTTGAATTGGGGCAGTTGGGTTCCTATTAGTGAATAGAACCATCTTCTGTAAT
Organism: Entomophthora muscae; assembly: GCA_014839935.2. Classification (NCBI taxonomy): domain Eukaryota; kingdom Fungi; phylum Entomophthoromycota; class Entomophthoromycetes; order Entomophthorales; family Entomophthoraceae; genus Entomophthora; species Entomophthora muscae. The sequence goes on along the minus strand of QTSX02000277.1, from coordinate 8,320 downwards.
AAAGCCACATATCATGGACTCTTTGGAATCTGGGACATAGATCAGGTGCAGGGGTCTGGATTTCACATTAATTTGGATAGTCTCTAAGCCCTGGTGAACTAGTGTTAGGATCTGGGAGTAGTTAATTACTGGGTGGTTAAATATGGTTATAACATCATAATTGTCTATGAGGGCTTGGGACCTTACAGAAGTGGTACCTAGTTCAAATAATACAGACTTCCAAGGATCTTAGTGCTATACATATGGCTGTTCTTAGGTACAAGTACCTCTTCCCTGCCAACCTAAAATGTGTGCCAACCCACAGTCAGTTGATTAAGTTTGTGAGCAATAGGCGTCAAGCCTCAAACCCCTTGGCCAAGAGCACCACCACCTTTGAAGACCTGGTCCTTTCTGATGCCCTCAAGACAACTAAGGATGGAGAGATGTTCCTGATCCATGACAATGGGCAGGAAGTGGAGAATAGAATCATTGCCTACACCACAACTTAAAACCTGGAGCAGCTGAACACTGCTACCACCTTGCTGTGCAACAGCATATTTGCAACCTGCCACAACCTTTTTAAGCAGCTTTGGGTCCTTCATAGGCAATTTTATGCCAAGGTTATCCCCCTTGTTTTCTTTCTCCTGCCTGGTGCCAAGACAGAGGTTTATGCCAGAGCATTCAAAATTGTCCAGGATGCTTTGAGCTCCCTTCCCGCCAACCAGCTCCCCCCTCTCACCCACGCCACCAGAGCAAACCCTTCCTCTGCTGAGAAAGATGAGTCTGTCCAGGCTGCTGAGCAGCCAGCTCATGCACCCTCACTTGGGACAAAGGTGATCATTATGGACTTTGAGCTTGCTCAGTTCAGAGCCTTTGAAGCCACCTTCAATGGAGAAGTTCAGGGCTTCTTCTTCCATTTTATGGAGGCCCTCATCAAGGATCTCAAGAGCAAGAAGGAGCTTTTTGAAAAGTATCTTAATGATGATAAATGGAAGTGCCACTTTGCCACCACCCAGTTTGCTGCCTTGGCTTTTGTGCAGCCAGAGATCACTAGGATTGGCTTTGAGGCCCTCCTGGAGGACTCTTACATGAAGAAGCGCTCTGCCATCTTCAAGGGCTACCCTGAGTACTTTGAGAAGCAGTGGGTAGGCAATAAGGTAGCTGCCAGGAGAGGAAAGAGTGGGGCTACTGCGCCCTGGAACTACCAGTGCGTCTGCATCAATGGGGAGATAAAGACCACCTCTAGCCTAGAGGTTTGGCACAAACACCTTAAGACAAAGTTTGGGGCCAACCCCAAGCTCAACAAGTTCTTTGTGAAGCTTCAGGAGGAGCAGGCAATAAACGTCTCCAAGTTCTGGGACCAGCCAAGTGAGTGGCCCCAAAAAAGAAGAAAAGCAAGGAATACCAGAAGGCGGTACAAAAGGTAGTTAAGAAGAACTACATGTGGCCAAGATCAAAAAGTCCCTCAAAGATGTGGCAACTGCCCTTGCTGTGGGTTTCATTAGCTCAATAAACCTTGCTTTGCTTTCCCTGTATATTTTTTATTGCTAAACTTTTAACTTTTTACTTTATTTAATTATTTTAATATTTTTAGATATGAATGGTAAGTTTTAGGTATAGTTTCAAGGTGGTTGTATAAAAAATACCTTATTATTTTTAATTTATCTATAAAACATGAGATATTTTCAGTTGTGCTTATAAAAAGTATACTAAATAAAAATTATAATTTTCCTATATTTTGTAGCTGTTAAACTATATTGATTATTGCTATTTTTGGTACATTGGAATTTTAATTTTTATGAGAATACAAAATATTTTTATAATAAAGAGTGTTTTTACATAGTAAAATGAGAAATAATTTCTTATATCTCCTTATTTTTATTAATTATGGTATAGTTTTATAGCATTTTGAGCTCTCAGGAGTCATTTTAGTATAATGTATTACTATTATTTATTTTTATATTAAAAATATTCAGGGTCAAGTGTGACGTTAATTAAAAAAGTGTCATCATCAAGAAGACAATATTGTTAAAATCTGAATTCACACTTTACTATAGTGTCAACATGGCCACTGTCAACATGGATGCTGTTGCCCATTATTCTAGTGGATTATTGCCTTTGTGTAATTTATCCTTGTTTCCTTTGGTTGTCTTCCCCTTATGCCTTTGCTTGGAACTTACCACTCTAGAATCTCTACACTGGGAATTTTTTTGCTCACTAATATTTTCAGTATTTGGTTCTGCACTCCACATTTTCTCAACCCTTCAGAGCTTCAGAGTGACTCCACAATTACAAATTTATATTGGGTTTATAAAAGCTAAAGTATTAGTTCAAATGTTAATATTTGATTTTATAAATTCCATCAAAATAAGTCTGGCATTAGCTTTAAAAAAGCCTTTGAGCACTGATATTGACTTAGTATTAACAGAGATATTATATATATTTTTTAAGTGTACTAAGAGCAAATTTAGATGTATTTATATTGAGTCTGGGCCTCTGATTATGATGTAAGTCTAACTTCAGCATTTGGGTCTGTCTCTCAGCATCTAGAGCTATCATGTTTGATACCATTTTCATCAGAATTTTCTGAAAAATTTAATCTTTACCTCTAAATAGGGCTGGGACAGGCACCAAAATCTACACAATGGGTTTTGTGACCAAGCTTTGATTGGCACAATTGGTTTTGTGGCTTTGTCAGTTGAGCACAATTCATTTTGTGACCTTCATGTCACATCACAATTCATGTAGATTGGTTTTGTGTTTTTAGGGAGCAGTACACAATTTCAACTGCCACATTTTGTGCCCTGCTCCAAAAGTCATAAAAAAACTGCATGAATTGTTATGTGACCAAGCACAATCTCATGTGGTTTTGTGTTGTATCCAATCATAAGTATGAAAGCTATTCCTTTCAATTGAAGTAGATTTTTATAAATATTTTGATTGTTGTTTTAATATAATTATATAAAGCAAACTTTGGTACAATCAAATCTATCATTGTGAGGTAATGGAAGGTAAATCTTTAATAAATTCAATTAAAAAATAAAGTCCCACAATTGAACTTTCTCTAATTTTACATCCTGTGCCTTGCACAAAATGACACCATCTGGGCCATTATTTTTCTTGTTATGCCTAAGCGCCAGACTGATTATTTTATAACTTAATTACATTATTCATATTCAAATTATTCAGAAAGGTTATAATACAATCAATGTCAAATCTTTAATTGATCTTGGGCTTAGATATTTTTAAAAAAAATAATTTATCAATTTTAGAATTGAAAATTTCAACTTATAATATTACTGGAAAGTATCTTAAGTGCTACTACAAACTACAAGTTAAATATATTTATGATGAGTTGCATGGGAGAGTATTAGCAGCCCCAAAGCTATAAATGCTATTACCCTATCTTTGACTCATCATAAATATTCTTAGTTTATTTCAGAAAAAAGGTTGTTGTTTTTGAAAGACTGATAACCCTATTTAAAATACACCCTCTAGTAAGCTGCCCTGCTTCATGAACTTGCCCTAATGCACCACTAGAATCTTCTGATATTTTTGCTTCTCTGGTATCATAACATGATCTCAAATGATAAGTTATCTCAGAATATTCTGAGAAACTTTCAAATGTTAAGGGTGAAGTATACAACTTCACATCTTTCATCAAATATGAAAGATTAATGCACAGATTTTTAACTTCAAGCTCTCTCCTTATATGCCTAACTTTTCTCTCATAAAAATAAAAGAATGAATTTTGAGAAATATTTGAGCCTGATAGCACTAATTAATATAATTCTTTTATTTTTCTTCTTGCTCAAAAATATTTTTAATATCATTAATCTTCTTAATATTAAGCTGATTTTCTTTCTCTTTTAGTGTTTTTGATATTACACCAAAGTGACCACCAACAATGCTTTTTCCATGACATTCTACAACTCTATTGTATTTAATAGACTCTTTAATGTATTGTGGTACCTCTTTAAATAGATAATATAAGAATTCATATGATCTAAAATGGTTTTCATTATCAGTCCATACTTTGAGGCTATTTATTTTTAAACTTATCTGATTTAAGAAGACTTATTAGACATTCACCTGAAAACAAAGCATCATGAGACAATATTTGAGATAAAAATTCATGGTATTAATATTTAACTTTATTGTTTTCTTTAAATACCAATGCAAACCCAATGCTGAAATAGGTCTTTTGGGATAAAAATAGTTATTAGTATCAATTGGACCACCACTAACTTTTAAATTATCCTTAAAATCTATAACTATAATACATGATTCATTATCTAATTCATTGATATCTTTCTTATATTCCCTATTTCAATGAGCATTAAAGTCCTGGTGCTGATTAATAGCTTTTAAGTCACTGTTTATAGATTCTGGTAATAATAAGTTTTTACTTTCAAATTCTTCTTTTCTTTTTTCTAAGGATGATTTTAAGTTACAAATATTACACATGTTAGTTTGTTTTTTACTCTTTATTAAATTTTTTGGTATTAATTTATAATAAGTAGAAAGTGATATTGAAATTTCTTTTTTTATTTCCATATTTTCATATATTTCTTTTTTGTTTTTAATAGATAATATTTTATTTTAGTTGAATATTCATTCATTTCTTTTTCAATGTTGTTATAAATTTTTTCTGGTGCTTTTTTTTGTAAAATGGCTTGTTTCAAAATAATTTCCAGTAGGTTTTTAATTATTTTTTGAGTATTTCTTTTTTTAATGAATATTTATTATTTTTTGGCTTTTTTATTTAAGCTTACATTTTTATTTTTAATTATTTTTCTTGAGTATTCAAACTCACTTTTGGTTATATTAAATCCATATCAATAGCTCTTTTAAAGAGTAACTGGAAGTAACCAGGGATCTCAAGGCTGGGAGATGCTTCTGGGGAGCAGATTTCAGAAGATCCTTTAAGCCATCAATTATCCCATTTAGTTGCTGATTTTGAATCAAAGGAATGAACTCTGTTTTTCAAACTCAGTTTGAGTGAGGAAGTGATTGATGAAGGAATTAAGATTGCCTCCAGAAATAAAGAGGAATGCTTTCTTTAGCATAGCAATTCTTTCTCTTTTTGTTGATGCTCCCAACAAGGAAAACGGCTGCATGGCAGAGGTGAAGTTAACAGATTCTATAATATTGGATTTATGATTGCTGATAAAGAGATGTGTTGTAGAGATGCCTTGCAAAAGTGTACTGGTTGCAGGAATGATATCTTTTTGTAAAGATAGTTTGAAGTAAACCTTAGGTGATGCTTTATCTCTTATATACCAAGCCTTATGACACCATTCTGAAAGAAATGATGATAGCTTTCATTGAAATTTCAACTTTGCCGAGTATATACTTCTGGGAAGTATAATAAACAAGATGAAGGGGAATATTAAGAAGAGAATGATACTTTATTGGATATGAATATAGGATTATATATAGTATCATGAAAAGCCACATGTTGTCCATGTATGTCATGATGGTCATGGGGCTTATCTGAGTAGGTTTCCTCTTAAGTCACGGGGCTTAATCAAGTTGTGTTCCTCTTAGAAGCTGGATTGTGTGATCCCCGTAATAGATGATCAAATGATAGTGGTGCCACCATCTTAATGGTTAGTCAGTGAACCATTCAGTAAACTACTCAGGGCGTCAATTCCCTGAGAGGGCGTAATCAAAGATGTTGTGACATCTCTTCCTGGGGTGCTGGAAGGCAGAGCCTTTTGAACTTTCTTGAGTGTGTCAGGGACACAAGCTCGGTAATTATTATAAAATGTGCAGCCTGGGTGCTGATTTCCACAAATAGTTATTCTACTACTTCTTTATCTTAATAATATACCTGTTGTGGTATAGTGACAGCCTAGGTAAGGACAGAAGAATACAACAAAATGATAAGACAAAACTGGTTCTTTATTTGATGTTAGAAGTTTATATAGTGGGGGCAGGGGGATTATTGCCAAAGGAAAGAGGCACCAAAAGAAGGACTTGCCATATGGAGGCAGTGGAGAAATGGCATTGGAAAGTGCCTGGGCAAGAAAACAACTGGTTTTACGCTCCTTGCCAAATGGAGGAAAATGACTCCTAAATGCTTCAATTCTATTATTAGGTGCAGAAGTAAAAACTGAGCTCTATACATAATAAACCCTTGATTCAAATAGCACTTTTTAGGTGCAATTAAACGAGTTTACTGACATAGAATAACAAACACGGCAAAACAAGTGGGCAATTGGGCAATTGTTAATTTCCCTTAACATAAACAAGCTATGTTTTGCCTGATCCATTCAATAATGCAACATTTCCCCCCACTGGATCAGACAAACAGGTTGAATTGTGTGGCACCTTTGGGAGGCAGGCATGACAGGCAGATATCCAAAGAAAACCCAAAGAAAAGCAATCAGTTGTGTTTTCTGGCTGCAGTTCAAGTGATGAAACAGTTAGGGAAGTATTGACAGAGTCTTGTCAGTCCTCAATAGCTACTTGTTCCTTATTCCTTGTCCCTTATAACTTATAACTTCTAAAACTCACATGAAAAGGATAACAACCCATGGAGTATTTTAATTAGGCTTTTGTTTTTTGGGCTGTTGTCCTCATTTGGGGTTACTCTTGATTACTAGGAGCAGCACAGATCTATTGAGTGTGTACTCTAGTAATCAATGGCTCAAAAAGGGCTCCTTCAGGATGCAGGAGTTGGGGTCAGTCTTCTGGATGATCTGGGCTGGGCCTTGCCATAAGGAGGCCATTTTGAATTCTGCTACATAGCCTCTGTTGCTGAAGAAGTATGCAGAGTCTTCTATGATGTATCTGAACAGGGCAGATTGTTTGGAGGAAGCTTGTCCAATACCTTGAAGCTTATAATTTAAGTTCACAGTATATGCTTCTGATTGCAGGCAACCAAGGTTCTGGACAAGCTCATGGAGATAGGCTTCTGGAGATGCAACAAGTCTGGGATTCACCATAGTGTATAAAAAGGGTGGAAGTTCTGGTGATTGCTCATATATTAACTGGAAGGTTGATTTGTCAGTAGGGCTGTGGCATCCAATGTTGTATGCAAAGGTAGCGTTTGGCAAGAAGGTATCCCAATCTGTCTCATGCTGGTGACTGAGCTTCTGGGGTATCTGGACCAGGCTCCCATTAGTGCTCTCTACCATGCCATTTGTCTGTGGATGTTAAGGGGTGAATAGTGTCCCACAAATTCCCATCAGTTGGTTGAGGTGGGGGATGATATAACTGGTGAAATTAGTACCATTGTCTGTCAGCAGAATCTGGGGGCAAACATGTTTGTATATGATATTCTCCAGTATGAACATAGCTGTCACCAGTGCAGATTGGTTGTGAATTGCCTTGGCCTCTAACCATTTAGTCAGATGATCAACAGCCACAATGATGAGCTTGTTGCAACTGTTGGTAGCTGCAGGGGACCCACTATGTCAATGGCTACTGTATGGAAAGCAAACTCAGGGCATACAAGTCTGTGTTGGAACTTGGCCAACTTAGGTCTCTCAATGTTGTAGTCATGACAGGTGGCTAGCGTATCTACTACATCAGTGTGCATTCCTTCCCAGAAGCAGTGCTGTTGTAGCAGGGCTAACATCTTCTGTATACCACCATGACCAGTAGTCTTGTGAGCAGCCACTGCTGAGTCTATGCGTAGGGATGGGTTTATGTACGGTATCCAAGAGTCTCCACAAAGTTTCAGGAGTTGTCCCTTAGAGACCTTGGTGTCAACAGCTAACTTCTTGAGAGCCATCTGTATCTCTACCAGCTCCTCCCCCCCACAAAGAAGGATCCTTAATAAGCTTTTCATAGAGAATTTCAGCCATTGTTGCAGATCCTGAATGGATTAGACATTAAGTTGTCCACTTAGGGATTGAGCAACAAAACAATTGTGCAATTGCTTCCTCTCAAGACAATTTTAATAAGGTTAACTACGTTTAAAACGCCCATAAAACGGGTGTTCAAATTTTCCTTTCAAATGCACTTCAGACATGGGCTTTACTTCCAAGGTTAATTATAGAAATAACACAAATAGAGCCACATGCCTCCATAAGGAAAGCAGCGCAGAACTGGTTGTTCCATTGTACAGGACTTTCTAATGTGCCTGTCCACTATCCTCCATTAGGAAAGTCCTTCTGTCTGTGCCTTCTTTCCCCTGGTGTAAATTCCCCCACCTTATACTATATAAGCATCTCACCATCAAATAAAGCACTAGTTTTGTCATAATACCTTATATTCTTCTTTCCTATCTAAAGGCTGCCACTATACCATCTACAGGTATAGTACTAAGAAATAGGTTCCTGACTAACTATTTGTAGAAATTAGCACCCCTTGCTGCTACAAATACAAC
>QTSX02000276.1:0-93820 GCA_014839935.2 Entomophthora muscae | reverse complement strand
GTCACTTGAAGCCAGACCAGGAAGTCAACTCAGATTATCAAATCAATCAACATGAACAAATGATGATCCCTCACAGTGGATACCTCAATTTGGCACTTGACTCATTATCAGGATCAAACCACCCCCTTCTTCCATCCAGCCGTGTGATCACCAATCTTGTTCCTACTATCCTTGATTCACATGAACTATATAATCATTATCTATCAATAAAGATTATTATCTATCTTCTAAATATTTTCCCCCATGTAACTCTGCTAAAACAGCATAGTTACAACATTATAACCAATGAGGTGATAGAGGAGATTGTGAGTCTCAAGCAGAGTGACCTAAATTTTGCTGAAATACCCAATTGGCTTCAATTTACCAAGGCAGGGATTAAGCGTAAGTTTTGAGCCCTCTTGAAGAGAGGTGGTGCAAAGCTGGGCAAGAAGCCAAATAAGCAGGTCAACTCCACATCAAGGAGGTGTATCTCATCATGCCTGACCTTTTGCAACGTGACCCATACCTTCAATTGACCAAGGTCTGTTGTCTACTTGGGCTCCAGGGCATATTCATTGCCAGCCGCACAGCAAAGCTCTGGATGCATGGGCTTGTAGTCAGTGTTCTGATTCTGATCAATTGGCTGGTCAGCCGATACTGTAAATTCAGAACCTGAACGTAAAAATGCGGGATTGCCAAATCCTTGATCCAAATTTTAAATCACTTTTGTGGGATAGCCTTTTTTAATTAAATTGAATTCTTTGTATTTTTATTTGAATTTTTAAAAATGCAGAAACTCATAGACGCTTTGCAAATTTCAAGTTGAACTGCATAATTCCAATGGACAAAATGAATTAACTTGAATCAGATTTGAAGTGTTCAAATCCATCAACCATTTTCATTAAGTTTACTATGTTTTTTGGATTTCTGGGATTGTAAAATCCAAGAACCAAATTTCAAATCACTTTTGAATTCCACTAGTAAACTCAGATATTAATTGCAAGAACTGGAATCCAAATTGAACGTACAGTAAGAAACTAGGACAAATCAACCCAAATTAAGAAGCTCCACTCTGGATAAAATCAAATGAAAAATTCAATCTCAACAATCATGTTTAGACATGAAATTAAGTGAAATGTAAAATTGTCTAAACTAGAAATGATGTAATATTCTGCATTCTAAATCACTATTATAGCAACCACAAAACCATATAATGATATATGAGCTACCCTCCTGATGATGCAGAATTTTTTTCAAAAGTTTTTTGGCCCCCAGCATAGCCAAGGGGCCAAACAAACTTCCTTTTGAGGAAGAAAAGAGAAGCAGGAAAGAAAAAACTTCAAAGTGAAACATCACTGGATTACTACACTGTGTTAATGGAGTGCTATCAAGGATGCTTGATTACAGTTGATTTTAAAAAACACTAATAATAAAAATAGAATTATATATTACAATCTATTTTTATCATGTTGCCTTTTCCTTGGTGTGTTGATAGTTCATTTTCTGTTGATAATGTGCTTGCATTTATTTGGATAGTTTCACCTCCAGTTGCCTTGGCAATTTGATTTCCTATTGCCAAGGCAACTGGAGGTGAAACTATCCAATTAAATGAAAGCACATTATCAACAGCAAATGAACTATCAACACACCAAGGAAAAGGTAATGTGATAAAAATAGATTGTAATATATAATTTTATTTTATTATTAGCGTTTTTAAAAATCTACTTTAATCAAGCATCTAAAATTTAGCTGTCCTAAAATAAAATAGGGTGATTTTTGAGAATGCCTATGTTTCCTAAAATAATTTGTACAAATCCACTCTAGATCCTTTAGCATTTTTTTTGAGACACCCATAAATTATATTTATTTCAAATTCACCTCATTTTTGGTTTGAAATTTGGTTCTTGGATTTGACAATCCCGCAATTTCAGATTTGTTAATTTTTACATGATGTCTATGATTTGTTTGACATACAGGAAATCTCAAATTGTACATTAGAATCCCACATTTCTGATTCATGTATCCTGCATTTGTTTGCTGGGTTTTGTCTTTTGTTGGTTGAGTTATCTGCTCAAGAGATTTGAAATTTGCCAATTTAAATAAATCAAAAAAGTCAAATTAAATGTTTGATTTTATTAGATCTTTTATTTTTCACTCAGCTGAGTTGCCTGCAAAAGTGATTTGAAATTTGGACCAAGTCTTTGACAATCCCAAATTTTTACGTTCAGGTTCTGAATTTACAGTAAAGATATAGAAGGTAAAAAATAAAACATCAAATAAATAAAAAGATTTTACAGTAGTTTTCAAGCCTGTTGAGATAAATGTATATTATTCAGCTTAGAACACATGAACTCAGTCTAAAAACAAAATCAAAGTGGATTCAAATCTATTTTAATTTAATATGAATTCCTTGATTTTAGATTTTGTTTTTAGACTGAGTCCATGCGTTCTAAACTGAATAATATACATTTATCTCAACAGGTTTGAAAACTATTATACAGTAGTTTTAAAAGCTATGGCAACAAGCGAAAACAATTCAGATATAAAAAAATTGAAATCTGCTTTAAACAAAATTGAAATGAATCCAAATCTATTGTAAATCAATATAAATTCATTTATTTTTAATTTTGTTTAAATCTGAGTTCATTTTGTTTAAATCTTAATTGTTTTTGCTTGTCGCCATAGCTTTTAAAACTACTGTACTAACCTTTTTATTAAGAAACTGAAGGAGAAGTCTGCCAGTACCTAAGACCCTACTTATTGCAAACATTCTACAGCAACTACGTCCCCCACATAGGGTGTCAGCTGGTCCTGACGCCAGCTGCTGCCTCTGAGATGATTAATAAATTAAAAATATTACCCTATGAAACAAGAATAACTTACATCACTCCAACCAAAGCAAGACAACACCAAATGGCAGGTCTCAGCTTTGACCGCAGCCCCAACCTGAAAATTAACCAGTAAATTTTGGATATTAGCTTCTGCAAGCTCTTTGTCATGCTTTTCTGGGATTTCATCCAAACTATGTCATACCAAAACCTACCCAATATGGAAAGAGGACAAGAAGAAGTTTGTTTCTGTTACCCAACCGAGCACAAACTATCATATATCCTAAAAAAATAACAAAAATTAGCTATAGTTTTGTTGCTGTCATGCCTGCTGTTGTAGGTGTCCTTGAAGACATTGGGGCCTCCTGGTGCTCTGAAAAGACTGGTATACCAAAAACAATTGAAAAGTCTTTGCCACTACATCCTTTAAAAATAAAATCAGTACCCTATATAATAAATTTTGTGAGTTATAAGCCCTGTTTGCAGGGCAGAGACTTCACTTGATTATTTATCTAGGTCTTATTGTACTGATGTGGCTTAAAGCAGAAGCCCACAACCAGTCTGATGTAATAATAAAACTGGATGAAGTGTGCCATTTATTAGACGGGAAAATATTCCCCTGGATACAGCTCAATAGAGCACATTATTGAGGATTCAATTATTCTCATTGCCACATATGGGATGGCTGCTCCACCAGAAAAATACTCCTGGCCAATTTTATTGCAATGCTCCTGTATTATACCTGCCACAATTTATATAGTACAGGTCCAATGTCAAAATACACAATGTCAATAGAAATTACTAGTCTATTTCAACACAACATCCTGGAATTCTCCTGCTCCTACTCCCAATAAAAGTCTACACTCAAATACTATTTAAATTATATATATATATATTCTATAGTACAATCTAACCAATTCTATTATATTCAACAAATAAATACATAATAAAAATATTTCTGTATATTCATTCATTCACCCTTCTTGCTTTGTTAATTTTTATTACACATGACATTATATAATTAGAATTATATAAAGAATGTGAAATAAACTAACCCAAATAAAATCATAATAAATATATATATATATATATTTGTGTTATTTTTTCATTCATTCCTTAATTCAATTGGGTTTGTTTTGTTAATTTTTATTATACCTGACAGTATATATGCAGAATCACAGAAATAAAGTTAAAATAAATTAAACTAAATAAAAACAAATATTAAAAAATAAAATGCAAAAAAACATTTGGAACAGAAAAGCCTTTAATTGGTTGGCTGCTTGGAGAGGCACACAGGGAGAAAAAATCTGTATGACAATAGAATTTGGCCACAGTTTCAGCTGGGAGGGTATGGACACCAAACTGCAGCAAAATAAACAAGTCTTCAGGCCCAGGTGGTGCCCCTTTCTTGACCACCTGCTTGAGCCACCTGAAGACCTCCTCAATTAGGTTGAGGAATGGCAAATAAGAGGGGAGTAAGAGAAGGCACAAATTAGATGTGACCAATTGTTGTGAGACAATTTTGACACCAGGCTCAATCACCTGGAATTCATTGAGAATATCTGCCACCTTGTAGAGTCCAACATTATCCAGCACAATAATGTTAGTGAAGCCCAGGCTTGTGCACTTCAGGTGCTCCCAAACCAATTGGAGAAACATGATAAAGGTCCCACTATTGTTGAAATCCTTGATTATTTGATAGAGCTCAATACCAGGGAACCCAGAAGGGCTACCATAGAGTACGCAAAATATTGGACAGCCTCACACCAGGACATGCTGTTATTTTTGCCTTTAGGGACATACTCATACTTGCTGTGCATTGACAACGCAAAAGAGGACTTGCCAATGTAAAAAAATTTGACAGTAACCATTTCCTTGAGAGCAGTAAACATCTTGGCGTAATTTTGGTGGTAGACAACATTGTCCGGGCTATTTTGATTATACAGAGATACTCTGAGCTTTTTTCAGGAAAAGTTCAATTTTCTGACCGCTTGGTAGCATGTGGAAACCAAAGCCTGGATTCCAAAAGCAGACTCAACCATTGACTGAATATTTTCCAGTTCAAGATGGCAGTTTCACTCAATCCACTGTTGGATGGCCCACAGGTGTTCCTTGACCAATAGAACTGGTTTGCGTTTGGATTTCTCCAAAAGGAGAACAGTACCTGTTTTCAGATAGGTTTTTTAAGCATGTGGAAGATTTTTCTGAGATCCCAACAATAGCCGCGGCCTTCTTGTAGTCAGTTATCTCCTCCATGAGTCTCATGAAGGTCTCCCAGGTGGAATTGGGGATGACATGGTACTTTGGCCTTTTGGTGTTGGGAAGTGGCTCTACGGGCTCAGCCACAACACAGGTAATAGGCAATTGGCTGTAGAATGCAGCAAACTTCTTTAGAACCTTCTACCCTTTAGTTGTTTGGGAATACTGGGGCAGCTTGTCCTTGTCTCCCCCCTTTGAAATCACTCACATAAGGCTCATATGTGGTGTCAAGGGCTGGCTTAACCTTCTCCAGAAGGGTTGCAGAAACACCATTGCAGCAGTATACAGAGTCATACGCCAAGGACACCCTCTTGGTAGTGATGTCATTTATCATTTTGGTAGTGGTGAGCTTGATGTATTTTTGGGTGAGCTTTTGGACCTTGGGATTGATGCACCATGTCCTTGCACCTTGAGCTACTTTAACTGGTTGTGTCAATGCAACCTCACTATTAAACTCTCCTCCCCTGTCTCCTTCCTGAGTAGGCACTTGTGTTGCACTAAACCAATTCTTTGACTCACAAGGGCGTCCACATCCACAGTGTACTCCTTCAGCACCTTAGCTCTGTTGTTGTGAAGCTTCCATTTTTGGTATAAAAATAAAATAAAATAAAATAAAATCAGTTTATCTATATAATTTATTTATTGTAATTTTTATCACTCCATATATAGTAGCATGAAAGCTTGTAGTCACTACTGTTTATTTTAAATTGGGCTTTTAAATTTCTATATTAATTATTTTTGGTTTCAAATGTACACTGTTACTTGTATGTTTGGATAAATTTGATATTTCTATTAATTTTAATCCCAAAACAGACACTCAGAATATCCATTTCATTTTTTATTTTAGATTGTATTCTTAATTAGGACTAGATGGTGTTGCAACATCTTTGATTACTCCCTCTTGGGGAATTAATGCCCCGAGTAAATCACTGAGCGGCTCACCGAGTGGTTCACCGCCCAGCCAATAAACTGGTGGCACCATTATCAGTTAACCATCTATGACAGGGATCACTCAATCCAGGTCCTAAATGGAACACAACTTGATTAAGCCTTGTGACTCAAGAGAAACATTACTCAGATAAGCCCCATGACCGCCATGATGTACATGGACAACATGTGGCTTATCATGATACTATATATTAAGCTATATTCATATTCAATAAAGTATCATTCTCTTCTTAATCTTCCCCTTTATTTTGTTTATTATACTTCCCAGAAGTATATCTGCAACAGTGGTAGCACAGGTAGGTTATTCATACCTACCCAACTCAAAGGAAAAATTCCTCCCAAGAAAAGAACCCAAGCAATGTCACTCCCTAACAGCTGGAGAGATTACAAAGTAGGACAAGACGTCCCCCCTGGACTTGTCATCTACAATAATCTCCTTTTGCCCATCAATCAGTACAACGCCCTCAAGACCTGCAGTCTGTTCTCTACCACGCCAGCCACAACGGCGTCTACGCAACCTGAGATACCCAACATCGTGTTTCAACGCTTACGTACTGCTGAGATTGGCGCCTTTGCAGGACTATGCCGTGAGAACGCCTCTCTTTGGATCAACAGCACTGAGAGCAAGTTTTCACAAGTGGAGTACCCCCAAAGACTCTGGGTTAGAAAAGTTGCCCTCTACACAACAGGAACTGCCTTGCGTTTTGTTACCGAGTGGCTAGCCCAACACCCTGATCAGAAGGAAAACTGGGAAATGTTCAAAGCCGCGTTCCTTGAAAGATTCTCCATGAAGGATTCAGACGTAGTGATCATGACCAAACTCTGGACCTTCAAAATGACAGGAATCATTGAGGAATATATTGCCGCATATGAAGAACTACATGACCGTGCACCCAACACCATCAACTTTGATGAACCTGGACCACGCCTGGACTTTTACAATGGCCTTCCTACACATATCAGACGTCAGTTTGGCATGACCTGCTGCAAGAACCTTGAGGATGTATTCCTAGAAGAAAAACGCGCAGCTCAAAAGTCTGATGATCTACATGCCTCCAAAAAACGTGAGGACAACCCTGCAGTTAAAAGAGAGCCTTGCCTCAATAAGCAAAACAACCAAGCCAACAGTACCCAACCTCAACACAGGAATTGCACTGCACAAGCCAATCAGGCTAGCACTGAAGATACCAACAAGGAGGAAAAAGCTCAGGGGAGTGCTTATGTGAGCCGCCCTCCCCCCTCTACACAAGACTTGTACAGAGAACAGGACGTGGACTCCATCACCATGATCCAAGTTCCCTCCAGCAACTCTCTCCTGTTTGCTGCCCAATCTGGAAATGAACTCCTTACCTATCCTTTCTGTTTTTGCAGATACCAGGGCACAGCACTATTTGACACTGGAGCCAATCAATTGCTTATCAACAAGAGTTTCACTGACCTCATGAAGTTACCTACCATTTGAAGTAACATCAAGAGAGTTGTCATGGCGGACAACCGCAGCACACCAGTTACCTGTGAGACCAAACCTTTCCGAGCCCAAATTGGAGACATCCAAATGACAATTAGCAGCCCCATCATCCCAATCCCAAAATACAATATCATACTTGGATTAGACTGTATGCAAAAGACAAAACCTCACATAGACTGGGACAGTGCCACCCTCACAATCCAGCAAGGAGAAGTCCACCATCATGTATACCCGACACACCTTGACACCCTTATGAGGGACCACATATTTGTAAAGGTCATGGAAACAGAGAAAGAAACTGACATCAGCAAAATCAATCAGAACATGTGTACTTATGAAGTCATCCACTTCAAAAACACAGAAACCCAACACAAACAGAACCCAATTAGAGACCAGCTAGTCAATGAGTTTCCCTCTGTATTCCAAGAATCACTACCCGGACTGCCCCCTGATTGGGGTATCCAACATGAGATCAACTTAAAAGATAGTGTGCCTAAGGCGCAACCCATCTACTGCCTCACACCACAAGAAGACAACACTCTGAAAGCCTACCTTGACAAAGCACTCAAGAAAGGCCTCATCAGACCTTCAAAATCACCCTTTGGTGCCGCTGTCTTCTTTGTGGCAAAGAAAGATGGAGGCCTCCCCCTAGTCACAGACTACAGGGCCCTCAATGAGGTCACAACAAAGAACAGGTATCCCCTGCCCCTAGTTGATGACCTTTTTGATGCCCTGGGGGGGTCCCAAATCTTTGCAAAAATTGATTTGACAGCAGATTACCACCAAATTTGCGTGAAACCTGAAGACATTCCAAAGACTGCATTTTGGACTAAATACAGATCCTTTAAATGTGTTGTGCTCTATGTTGGCATGAAAAACTCCCCCAGTACCTTTGTAACCTTCATGAATGCAGTATTCAAGGAACACATTAGAAAAAGAGCAATCATCTACCTAGACAACATCATCATCTATATCCCCAACCTACAACAGCATTGGGAAGACGTTCACACAGTCCTCTGCACCCTGCAGGAAAGCCAACTGATTGCCAAACCATCCAAATGTGAGTTCTTCTCAACTGAACTCCCCTTCCTTGGTCACATAAATAGCAAGGACAGTATCAAGCCCAATCCAGACAAGATATGCACTATAACAGAAATGCCAGCCCCAAGAAACAAGAGCAAGCTCTGCACTTTCCTTGGAATGGTAGCATATGTACGCAGGTTTATCCCTGACTGGGGCGCCCTAACAGCCCCCTATCAGCCATCACTGGGAAAGCAACCAAGTTTGTCTGGACACCTTTACAAGATCAACACTTCTTCCAGTTAAAAGAGCGCATGGTCACCACCTGATCTTGCATTATCCAAACCACAAGGGTATCTATGAGCTAGAAATCAAGGCCTCTGATTATGCCATAGGAGGAGTCCTCTGTATCCAAACGGCCCAAAAGGACTTCCTTCCCATGGCATATGAATCAAGGAAACTATCAGACAGCAAACAAAGATACCCTATACACAATAAGGAGTTGGTTGCCATCATACACTGCCTCATGAAATGGCAGTGTTACCCAGAAGGAGCTCAGACGTTCAAAGTACTCACCAACCACAAGTCATTGATATTCTTTAAAACATAAAAACACCTGTCAAGAAGACAAGCCAAATGAATGAGTCTCTTACAGAGATACCCCATGCAAATTGAATACAAGCCTGGTAAAGAAATGCTTACCACAGACGCCCTATCAAGGCTATACAATAAATACATCCTCTGCACTGATGGCAACTCCGACTGGCCCATGTTAATCATGGGAAATCTCCAGGAAGGGTTCCCGCCTGGCACACCAATGGACATCCAAGAGAAAGTCCTCAAGAACCAACATCTGTTCAAAAACGTATATGGTACCCTCCACCAAATTCTTCCAAATGGTGACACTGTACTCTACGTTCTGTCAATACAAAAGATTGACACAATCCTCCGTTATCACAGAGACTTGGGACACACCTGTAGCAGAAACTTGCATGAATATCTCAAGACTTGCTACTGGTGGCCCAACATGCTAGATGATATCAGAGAAGTACTAGAACAATGCGAGGTCTGTAAAAAGTACACCCAAACCAAAGCTCCACCCAAATCAGTGGTACCTGTATCCATCACACAACCCTTCAAGGTATGGTTGTTGAATATTGTGGGACCTATGCCTGGTGAAAGCAAAGGCAAGAATTAAATTATCACAGCCATTGATTATGCAACCAGCTGGCCTGTAGCACAAGCCACAAAAGAGCATAAAGGCAATGACGTGAGACAAGTAATTGGCAAGTAAATCATAGCTAAGTTTGGAAAACCTGATCTCTTAATCACAGATGGAGGCACTGAACTTAAAGCTATTTACATCAACATATACCTTGCCAAAAATGGAATAAAACACGTCACAGCCAGCCCATATCACCCCCAGGCAAATGGACATGTATAACAACTAAACGGCTCTCTAGTGGAAGCCCTCAGTAAGCTATCTGCCAATAATCCAAAAGCCTGGGTCAACATGTTACCAACCGCCCTTATGGTCTGCAGAACACAAGTCAACCGCAACATAGGCAAAAGCCCCTACAAACTTGTCTATGGCCAGAAACCTTCACTTGTCAGTACAACTGCGGGACCACAACTGCCACTTCCCAAGAAGATTCCAGACAGCAGTGACCCAAAAGTACTACAAGCCAGAAAAGACCAAGAGACAATGGAACGACAATGTCACGGTAAGTTCCATAATGCCGGGTATTGTCCGTCCAAGTAAGAAGGCACAGAAGGCCAGAAAACCTGTATCAAAATTGACCAAGTTAACAGATTTAAACCAAACAGTTGATCAAAAATGGGTCACGGCTGCTCCAGTATGCCAGCTGAAACCAGCTCCCCCTTGTAAACTGACGTTGATAAATCAATGTAATATGAGGGTCACCCAATATAAGCTCATTAATTGGCATGGTTGTCAGAAACTGGTCACACAAGGGTTCTTTGCAACCTGGACTAGATACTTACTTGAAGATACCAAAGAAATAGGAGATCAAGACTCAGGTGGTATTGCTTAGTCATTTTTTCTGATATGTTTTGAATAATTTTCCCTGTTTCAACTCTAAGAGTTGAGTCCTCCTAAATTTACTCAATAAAAATCAATTATTCCAAGTTCTAATTTTAAAATTTTAAAATGCATCCTGTGCTTGGGTTGTTGCGGTATATCCCGTACAATCTGATTCTGAACAGAATCATTTCAGGAAGATGGGGCCCAGCATCTGGAACTTTGTTGTTGGCACCACAGAATGTTAATTTCATGCCAGCCAATTTTGTAGCTCCTCCCTCCATTCCTGAAGATGAAAATTGGGTCACTTCTCAATGCCCATAATTCTACGCTGAAGATGCATTGATGCTTTCCCAGGTCATTTATCTTGGTTTACTCTGGTTAGGATTGATTGTTCTACTTAATCCTGGAGTTACAATTGGAAAATTCACAAAAAAATATCTGAAGCTGTGTTGGTAGTTAATCATCAATTCTATGTGGATTTGGGTGGTAATTCCCCATCATTTAGAAACGGCATCATATTATCCAGTTATTTCCGTCACATTACTCAACTCTTCTACGTCTGAGTTTTTGGAAGCAGTTTGTCATGAATTTGTGTTTCTTTTCTCCTGCTCTGTCAAGATATCTGCGTTTACCATGCTTATTTGCATCAGTTTATTTCTGAGTTTTCAGTTTGGGATTTTCTTTAATTTTTGGTTTCCATCTCCAGCTGCAGCTGTAGAGACTGGATCCTCTGTTTCCTATTTCCGTTGTGTCATGTCATTTTGGCGTCCAGATTATTTTCCTGCTCCACCCACTGATGAAATCTCGCGTGAAGTTTTGTCAGCTTTATCATTTTATTCTGGCTCTAACCTTAGTCACAAATCCCAAGTTTACCATGTGATGATGAAGGTTTCTGAAGATGCTTGAGAATGGTTGTTGTCCACGGTGGAGCGCAATCCACGTGTTTTAACTAATAGTGCATCTCTATATCCTTTGTTAAAAAATTTGTGTATATCTATTGAGGAGCTCAAAGTATATTGTAAGCTGTATGCCTTCTGTCAGGGTACAACTCCGCTTTCAGTATTCCTTCCTCAGTTTCTTACCTACTGCCGTACAATTGATGTTCCTGAGGTGAACAAACTCTCAGCGTTGTGGTTAGCAGTTGACCAGACTGCCCAGGATTTGGCAGTTTGGGATTCCCCGTTAACCACAACTGAGGCCCTGGTAAGCCAAATTCTTTCTCTGGTCTCAAATCCATCCACTTCCAAACAAGGTACGTTGGTAATTGAGGACAAACCCACGGCGCGCTCTTGGTTTTCTGGTCCTAGTTTGGTGGCATCTCCTTCCAGCCAAAGTCAGGATTGTTCTTCTTGTAGCTCTTCTCAGCTGCAATTGGTGGTGGTGAACAAACCTGTCCATGTGACTGAAGCCCCTGTGGTGTCCGGTCCTAATAGCTCTTTGGCAATGCTTCAGCATGTCATACCTACCAAGCCTTCTAAGGTTGTGTCCGAAGAGTTGCCTCTTATGCCCATTGATTGTAACTATCCCGTTCTTCCTGCCGCTGTTCAAGAAATGATCAAGCAATACTTCCAGGAGCATCCTGCCTCCTTAGCTGCCGTCTGTACTACCAAGGAGAAGCAAACTCCTGCTGAGATTGCAACCTTTGCTGCCAATAAATCTACTTCTGGTTACTTCTTGTTTTATGGTAACATAGATAATGGTCAAACTATCTATCAGCCGGCCATTTTATTGGATACAGGTGCTTCTGAGAACTTTATGAGTGTGGAGACTGCAGACTTGCTACAGCTCAAGTACCACCCAGGAATGCTTGTTAGGGGTGGAAACTGTCAAATGTTCCCCTCCTTCCAGCTGAAGAAGCCAGTTACTTTTGTAGTTGCAGGTCAGTCCTTTACTGCAAGGTTTTTTGTTTGCTCTACCCTGATGTATCCTATCATTTTGGGAGTGAGTTGGTGGAGAGATCATAATGTATTGACCTTACTGGAGAAAAATGA
The DNA here is from genome assembly GCA_014839935.2 of Entomophthora muscae. NCBI lineage: Eukaryota > Fungi > Entomophthoromycota > Entomophthoromycetes > Entomophthorales > Entomophthoraceae > Entomophthora > Entomophthora muscae. Next base: position 81,283 of record QTSX02000276.1, on the reverse strand, counting down.
GCTGCAGGTGGAACACTCTTTGGGTATAATCATTTGTATTCCGCTGTTGGATATGTCTGAATTAGAGCAATCATCACAGACAATACAGTTGGTGCATATTCCTGTCCCTGCAAGTTCAGATTTACCGGCATGCTTGCAACCCTTGTCTGCGGCATTTGACGCCACCAGAGGCAAGGTCCTTCCCAAGCACACTCAGTTTGACTTTGACTTTAAGGTTACTGTCAATCTGATTTACATTGCATCTCCTATTTACCCTTTAACCTTGAAGAAAGACGCGTGTTTGGAAGAATGGACTTGCAACATGTTGGCAAAAGGCTACGTTTTCAAGAAGGCTTTGTCAATCTGCTCTCTGTTATTGTTTGTTCAGAAGTCTGATGGGTCTCTTTGTCCTTGTGTTGATTACAGGAATTTGAATAACATTACAATTCCGGATCCTTATCCTTTACCTCTTGAAGCACAGATCTCTAGATGTGTTGAGAAGGCCAAGGTATTCTCAAAACTTGATCTGTTGAATGCTTTCAATCAAATCAGGATTGCAGAAGGAATGGAATGATTAACAGCATTCAGAACCAAGAAGGGTATCTTCTAGTTCCGCATAATGCCTTTTGGATTGAAGAATGCCCCAGCTTGCTTTCAGCGGTTGATTGATTCAGTCCTGGGAGATCTCCTAGGTGTTTGTGCCATCACATATATGGATGACATCTTGGTGTCTTCTCCAGATGAGGAGTCCCATAAGGCCCACTTGTCGGCAGTTGTAGAGCGCATTCTCCAAGCAAACTTGATTATCAAAAGGAGTAAGTGTGAATTCTTTAAACGTAAGGTTACCTTTCTGGGTAATATTATCTTTGAGGATGGCCACACCATTGCCCCTGACAAGGAAGCTGCGGTTTGAGAGTATGCTACGCCTGTGACAGTATTCCAACTTTGTAGTTTCCTGGTTACATGTACGTTTTTGAAGAAATTCACTCCCCACTTGTCTGAGGTGGCCGCCCCTTTATATTTGGCTAGTGGAAAGACAACTTTAGTCTGGACGCCTGAGTGTGCAAGTGCCTTCTTAGCAGTCAAGGCTCTTTTGTTTTCCTCACCAGTGTTAAGACATGTGGATCCTGAGCTTCCTTTTGTTGTTTCCACCAATGCATCTAAATACGCTGTGGCTGGTGTGCTGTTGCAAACGGCTAGTGACAGGATTGAGAGACCTGTAGGGTATTTCTCCTGGAAAATGGAGGCTTGAGAACACAACTACATGATTTACGACAAGGAATTGTTGGCTGTAGTGGAATTGTTAAAGCATTGGCACCACCATCTCATGTCAGCACGTCATCCATTTGTAGTAAGAACTGACCACAAAGCTCTTCTATATTATTGACAACCCAGGGTTTTTTTGAGTTGCCAATCCAGATGTCATTGATCTGACAAGATACAAGTTTCACTACGAGTTTATTAAGGGATCTGACAATCACTTGGCCAATGCCCTAAGCAGGAATACCTCCCATCTCCCAGATGCTATTATGGACGCCAAGTTTAACACACATACTATGATTCCAGACAAGGCTGTGGTGCCTTTTGTATTGCCTCCACTGGCTATGTTGGCTACCATGTCTTTAGCTGAGGGCGCAGACCTGGACTTGTATTCCAAGGTTAAGTTTCTGCAACCTTTGTCCAAAGGTTATGATAGGCTATTGGAGCTAGCATGTGCAAACCCAGTAGGTCAGCCTCAGGGCTATCATAAGATTGGTCCAGTCCTATATCATCAAGGTTGCTTATGGGTCCCTGAAGGCACTATTTGGGATGAAATCATGGAGGCTAATCATACCTGTCCAACAGCTGGTCATCCAGGGAAAAACAAAACAGTGGAACTTATCCGCTGCCAGTTTTCCTGGAAAGATTTGACTGTGAAGGTAGCCGCTTTTGTTTGAGATTTCCTGGTATGTGTTTGATCCAAGGCCAGCCAGAATAAGAATACTGGTTTACTGGTCCTACTTCAGCCTGCTGCGGGTCCTTGGACGTCTGTGTTGGTGGATTTCATTGGCAAGCTTCCCAATTCCAATGGGTTTAACGCAATCATGGCGTAGTTGATTGTTTCACAAAGATGGCACACTTTGTACCTTGCTCAACCACAATTACTTCAGTGGAAACTGCTAGGTTATTTGTGAACAGGATCTTCTCTCTACATGGCATCCCAATGGAGATTGTAAGTGACCGTGGTCCTCAATTTATTGCTCAGTTCTGGGAAGCTTTTACTGGAATCCTTGGTATCAAATTGTGCCGCTCTACTGCTTTCCATCCCCAGTCCAATGGACAAACAGAGAGGGTAAACCAAAGTTTGGAGGTCTACCTACGTTGCTACACCAATGCCTGACAAGATGACTGGTGTGATAATCTACCCATGGCAGAGTTCACATATAATAACGCCCCGCACACGTCAACTGATCAAGCCACTGAATTGAAGCAGGTCCATCAGGGGCTCCAAGTTACTCTTGCCGCCGCCGTGACAAAATACAAGGAATACACAGATTGCAAGCGCCAGGAAAGTCCAACTTACAGGCCAGGTGATCTAGTCATGGTCAATGATTGCAATATGAAACTTAAAGTTCCATGTCGTAAATTGGGTCCCAAGCAAGTTGGTCCCTTCAAGGTGGAACATCAGATTGGTCCCTCTGCCTATCAGCTGGATTTACATCCTGCTTTCAAGATTTTCCACACCTTCCATGAATGTCTCCTTACTCCCTTCAAAGGAACAGAGATCCCCTCTACCCAACCCATTCTTGTGGAAGGAGAACCTGAGTACAAGTTAAATTTTATTCTAGCTTCCCGCAAGAATTGTCGCTGTTTGGAATATTTGGTATCTTAGAAAGGTTATCCTGATTCTGAAAACTCCTGGGTTCCCCACTACAATTGTTCAAATTCCTCTGATCTGATCCACGAGTTCTACAAGCGCAATCCCACTGCTATTGGACACCCTGAACTTACCCTTGCTGCAATGAAACTCCCACCTGCCCATAAGAATTTCTCTTTATCCCATCGCCCAGGTGGTGGTATTGTGCCCAGGGCTAAAGCAGAGGGTAATGTCACAGTAAGTTCCATAATGCCAGGTATTGTCCGTCCAAGTAAGAAGGTACAGAAGGCCGGAAAACCTGTATCAAAATTGACCGAGTTAACGGATTTAAACCAAACAGTTGATCAAAAATGGGTCACAGCTGCTCCAGTATGCCAGCTGAAACCAGCTCCCCCTTGTAAACTGATGTTGATAAATCAACGTAATATGAGGGTCACCCAATATAAGCTCATTAATTGGCATGGTTGTCAGAAACTGGTCACACAAGGGTTCTTTGCAACCTGGACTAGATACTTACTTGAAGATGCCAAAGAAATAGGAGATCAAGACTCAGGTGGTATTGCTTAGTCAATTTTTCTGATATATATTGAATAATTTTCCCTGTTTCAACTCTAAGAGTTGAGTCCTCCTAAATTTACTCAATAAAAATCAATTATCCCAAGTTCTAATTTTAAAATGCATCCTGTGCTTGGGTTGTTGCGGTATATCCTGTACAATCTGATTCTGAACAGAATCATTTCAGGAAGATGGGGCCCAGCATCTGGAACTTTGTTGTTGGCGCCACAAAATGTTAATTTCATGCCAGCTGATTTTGTAGCTCCTCCCTCCATTCCTGAAGATGAAAATTGGGTCACTTCTCAATGCCCAGAATTCTACGCTGAAGATGCATTGATGCTTTCCCAGGTCATTTATCTTGGTTTACTCTGGTTAGGATTGATTGTTCTACTTAATCCTGGAGTTATAATTGGAAAATTCACAAAAAAATATCTGAAGCCGTGTTGGTGATTAATCATCAATTCTATGTGGATTTGGGTGGTAATTCCCCATCATTTAGAAACGGCATCATATTATCCTGTTATTTCTGTCACAGACAAAGGGTTCAACAAGAAACAATCCCGTTACAGCCAGAAAGGTTCCAAGTAAGAGACAAGATCTGGATTGTCAACCACAACCAGCACAAATTAGACCCAGGGTTGCGCGGACCAGGCATCATCATGGAAGTCAAGCCCAATAACACCTACCTCATCAAAGAGATTGGAGCTCAAACTGAACTGAATCATATGCATCATGATTGACTTTGTCTGTGTAAAGCAAGAGCAGCACAACAAAATTCAAGACTCCCTGTCCCTAACGCCAAACTGGATCAATACCAGGCCCGTATCCCAGATACCCTCAAGAAAATTCCCAAGGCTCCACCTTCCAAAACCCCAGGGGGAGATGTCGCAACATCTTTGATTACTCCCTCTTGGGGAATTAATGCCCCGAGTAAATCACTGAGCGGCTCACCGAGTGGTTCACCGCCCAGCCAATAAACTGGTGGCACCATTATCAGTTAACCATCTATGACAGGGATCACTCAATCCAGGTCCTAAATGGAACACAGCTTGATTAAGCCTCGTGACTCAAGAGGAACATTACTCAGATAAGCCCTGTGACCGCCATGACGTACATGGACAACATGTGGCTTATCATGATACTATATATTAAGCTATATTCATATTCAATAAATTATCATTTTCTTCTTAATCTTCCCCTTTATTTTGTTTATTATACTTCCCAGAAGTATATACGCAACAATGGTAAAAGTATTATAGATTAATTCATGCTTTTGATATTTGATATTTACGTTGTCTGTTTCAGTTATTATTGAGGATTGTTGTTGGATTGAGTTTGTAACTTTTGTGACTGAGTTTCATGTGTTCACTAAAAACATAGTAAAAATAATAGACTTATTCTATGACAAAAACTCATGTGTTATAGTGTTTGTACATTTGTTGTTGAATTTTTAAGAATTTGTCCTAGTTTGAATAGGATGTTATATGATTGGACATTTTTGTTAAATATTGCTAATTTTCCGTGAAGTTATCTTCTATTTAGATCTATCAAGTTTAAATTTGTTTTGTGACTGAACCCATGCGTTATAAACTGAATATTATATGTTTATCTCAACAGGGTTGAAAACTACTGTACAAACTTATAAAAAAATTTATTCAGTCACAAAAGTGATATTTCAAACAAAAAACAACTCATTTTTTGACAATCTGATTATTTTTGGGACTCAAGATAGAAATAGTGGCTTTCAGGAGTGAATCCAACAAAATACATTACAGGAACTACAGCATTATTTTCAATGTATTCATGTTTAAATGCAGAATTTATGCCTGAGATATTGTCTCAGACAGGAAAACACACTTAAATAAAATCAATGCTCTGAAAATACTTTGCTATTCTGTTTTTAATAGAAGTTTAATTGCTTTTTTAAAAAACAGTCTATACAGTAGTTTTAAAGCTATGGCAACAAGCAAAAATTCTTCAGATTTAAACAAAATGATTTCAGATTCAAGCAAATTCCAACTATCAGGTTAAAATATACACTCTGTTAACAGGGATTTTTGGCGTTAATGGATAAAATGGGTCAACACAGCAACAAATTGCTCATGCACCAAGCAAGACTATTTGAAATACAATCCAAAATACATTGAATTACAAACAAAATGGTGTGAGTTGACTTTTGGTGTACATATGTTTACTATGTGAATTGGTGACAAAATACACCAAGTGCGGTGAGTCAAAACTCAAACCAAAACCAAAACACACTAGCAACTCACTATGTAAACAAAATCACTCAAATGTTGTGTGCAATGAACTGTACTCAAGAATGATACCAAGGTATCTAAAATAAGACACAAGATCTGAAACATAAATTTTAAAAATATTGTGTTGGGTGTTTGAATTTGGCAGTAAAATCTAGGAAAATGGGTGGATTTTTTTTTGAGTATTCTAAAATGGGCGTTGTAAAACCAAAAACAACTAACTAAGAAATAAAAAATCTATAATTGGGATATTGGGTGGGAAAAATATTAATTGAATATCCATAAACAGATAAAAGCAAAAATTAAAATTAGAGAGTAAATTAATTAAGTTTTATTTAATATTTTATTAAATTCTAAAAATGGAAGGAATACAACAACAGACTACCATTGCACCTGTTGTGTGCCGCAGTTGCAGTTGCCCCCGTAGGTCAAAGAACAGAGTTAGTGCAACACAAGTGCCTACTCAAGGAGGAGATGGGAGAGGAGAGTTCCATAGTGACACTGCACTGACACAGCTGGTTCAAGGAGCACAAGCTGCTAGAGTGCAGAGCATCAACCCTCAGGTTCCCAAGCTAACCCTGAAGCCCACCAAGGTTACCACCACCAAGAAAGTTAGAAACAAGGAGTTAAATCTTACCTCATATGTGTTTAATGCTGTTTACTACCAAGAGTTGGTCCCGTCAGCTATGCTGGAGAAGGTTTAGCCCATACTTGACACTAGCTATAAGCCCTACATCAGTGATGGCAACCAGGAAGACAACAACAAGCCCAAGTTCTATAGGACTACAGAGGGGCAGCTAGTGCTCAAGAAGGTTGCTTTGTTCTATATCAAGGTGCCCATGCCTTTTGTGCAAGTTGTCAATCAGGATCCCAGTTCATCTGAGCCCACTAAGCCCGCCCAGAAGCGCATTCCTGATATCAAGTGAATCATTCTTCTTGGCTCATGTGGGAATCTGGTGATTGCAAGGTGGCTGTGGCCCTTGTTGGAGTGGATCCCAAGTACACCAGCAAGGTATTCAACACATTCATTGATACTGGCCAAGTCCTTGCCACGGAGAAATCCCTGTGTGTGTCAACCATGCTTGCCAAGAAGTACAAATGGGATATCTGTCAGTGGATAACCCAAGCCTGCCATCTTGAACTGGCAAATATACAGGCCATAGTCAAGTCTACTTTTGGGGCTGAGGCTTTGATTTCCTTTTACTACCATCTGGTGAAGGGTCTGCACTTTTCCTGGAAAAAATTTGGGTATCTCCCTATAACAGGAACAGCCCAACCAATATCAAGACCCAAAAAAATACGCTGAGTTGTACACTGCCCTCAAAGCCAAGGAGACAGTCAAATTTGATTACATTGACAAATCAGCATTCATCTCATCTATGTGGAATGCATATGGCCATGTCCCCAAAGGCTCCAATGACAGAGTAGATTGGTGTGCTGCAGTCCACACCACAGCATATTACATGATGGATCTCCTTGGCCCAAAAGGGATTGAGATGTACCAAATAATATTGGGATCTCACAATAGCTGGATCTTCTTATCATTCCTCCAATTAGTCCAGGAGCACCTGAGGCGCACAAGCCCAGGCTTCACCAACGTAATTGTGCTGGACAATGTTGGTCTCCACAAGGTGGTAGATATTCTTGAAGAATTTCCAATGATTGGACAGGCATCACAGTGGGCCCCTCATTGATTGGTCACATTCAATTTGTACCTTCTCTTCCTCCCTGCCTATCTGCCCTTCCTAAATCCCATTGAGAAGGTCTTTGGGTGGCTCAAGCAAGTTGTAAAGCGTGAGACCCCAACTGGGACCAAGGACCTCTTTGATTTGCTGCAGGCTGATATCCACATCCTTTCAGCTGAGACTGTGGCCAAATTCTATGGCCACACTGATTTGTTCATACCTGCATGCCTTGCCCAACAGCCAATCAATTAAAGGCTTATTGTTTCCAACTTTAGTTATATTCTTTAATTTACTCTTTTAGATTTACAGATTAGTTTTTTATATTTAGATGACTCCAAGCCCACAATTTCATACAGCGCCACCATTGACACAAATTAAAAGTTTAAATTGTAAATTAATTATATATATTATATTCAGTGATGGCTATCTAGAATCTTTAAAATCCAATATGATAATTATATGGATTATTACTTCTGTCAATTAAATTTAAAAAGAAAGATAAAAAATAAAAGTGCTCAAGTTATAAGTGATTTTATTAGTGTATATTAAAATACTTTTATGAGGACCTTCTCTGGGATTCTTCTGGCTTTAAATAGTTTGCTAATCTAAAACAGATATTTGAAATTAAATATAAAAAGTAATAATTAAAATTTCAATGTAAATTTAATTGTGGAATGATATTTTTATTAGGTGTGCCTATAGTGGGTTATTCTGTATGTACCCACCCAGCAATGGAGGTGGTGCACAACCTCCACTGCCACACCATAGACAGTGGATACACCATGATTGAAATATTCCCAGCGGCTGGTGAAAGGCAGTAAGTCAGGTGTGAGTGAAGCAGCAGCTTTTCAGGCGGGGCTGCAAACCCATAAACACCAGCCAAGACCAGGGAGTCCTGGATGACATGGTCCAACAAGTTGTATCCTGGGAGACCTTCTTCCTATCCAGGGAGAGCCTGTCCTTGTTGATCCCTAGTAGGACCCCATCAAGATCCTTCACATTAGTGCTCATCCCAAAGTAAAACAGGAACCCCAGGTAAACCACCAGATGAAGACTTTGCCCAGCAAAGGCTTCAGTAAACTTGCACAATTTATTGAACACAGTACTAATCTTCTTCTCATGTTTTGTTTTAGCAAAGATGAGATCCATTACCAGAGGGACTCCCGTCTTGTTGGCATTTCATGCCAGCCCAAAGTTGGCAAAGAAGATTTTGGTCTTCTTTACAGCTGTTGCATCTGCAACAGCCAATTTTCCTACCGCGCTCCCAAAGTTCTACAGCAGGTAGGAGAGCATGTGCTCCAATGGGAAGCAGAAGCAAGCAGCTGCATGGGCCCAACCCATCTCCGGTACATTCTTGAATGGGAGCGTTTCCAGGACAACCCAAATAAGCTCAATGGAGTTTAAACAGTAAACTCCGCTGAGGACCTCCAGGTCAAGGCGGACCAGTTGGGCATCCTTGTAGGCAGTAACTGCCCACTCAGATGCCCCTTCAGCATTTGCAAGCCCAGCTAGCGCTTCCCTTGACATTGGGAAGGTCCATGGATGTGTTACTCCAGCTTGCGCACAACAGGAGGAGATAAGGCCAGCTGCCTTGCCAAATGAGTAGCATAGTTTGCATGAAACGTGGCAGGGAAAAAAGGGACCAGGACCTGGCGTAGTTTGCCGTCAATTTTTTTCTAAAAAAACAGGTAAGTATTTTGAAATTTTTATTAATTTTTATTAATTTTTATTATTAGGTTACCTTATATAGTCTCCTCCTTGCTGGTGGCTTTGGCAGGCTTAGCCATTCTTGGCGCAAGAAGTTGGGCCAGCAACTTGATGTCTTCTGTTCTTGCTTGCTTGGCAGGTTTAAGATGGACATACATCTTGGGGTCATTGAACCAGACAGACGGTGCAAAAAGGGCAAAGGACTTAAATTGTAAGCCCTCCACAACTGTTTTCTGAACGTTGAGAAGACTCTCAATTGTCTTATTGGGTGTGTCAGGCATCTTGACCATCAAGGCCTTTGCTGACACCTTTTCAATTTTGTCCCCTTCAAGGACAGCGGACTTCACTTTGGCTTTAACCTTGTGGTCAATTTCAAAAAACTCAGTGATTGCCAAGTCAAGATCCTTCAAAAGCTTTTAAATTCTCTCATATAATTTTTTACTAACATTTTTATACTTTTTATAGCTTTCCTCCTAATAAAACCTGTATTATTCTGATACTATTGCCTTTTTGTTTATTCCTGTTTGTTTTCCCATTTACTACAATATCCCATCTTTTTACCCATTGTGTATATGGTTCATTATTTTTCTTGTTATGCCTAACCACTGGACTGATTATTTTATAACTTAATTACATTATTCATATTCAAATTATTCAGAAAGATTACAATACAATCAATGTTAAATCTTTAATTGATCTTGGGCTTAGATATTTTTTTAAAAAATAACTATACATTTTAGAATTGAAAATTGCACCTTATAATATTGCTGGAAATATCTTAAGTGCTACTACATACTACAAGCTAAAAATATTTATGATGAGTTGCATGGGAGAGTAATAGCAGCCCCAAAGCTATAAATGCTATTACCCTATCTTTGGCTCATTGTAAATATTCTTAGTTTGTTTCAAAAAAGGTTGTTGTTTTTGAAAGACTGATAACTCTATTTAAAATACACCCTCTAGTAAGCTGCCCTACTTCATGAACTTTCCCTAATGCACCACTAGCATCTTCTGATATTTTTGTTTCTCTGGTATCATCACGTGATTTCAAATGATAAGTTATCTCAGAATATTCTAAGAAACTTTCAAATGTTAAAGGTGAAGTATACAACTTCCCATCTTTCATCAAATATGAAAGATTAATGCGCAGATTTTTAACTTTGAGCTCTTTCCTTATAGGCCTAACTTTTCTTTCATAAATATAAAAGAATGACTTTTGAGAAATATTTGAGCCTGATAGCGCTGATTTATATAATTCTTTTCTTTTTTCTTCTTGCTCAAAAATATTTATAATATCATTTATATTAATATAAAGCTGATTTTATCTCTTTTAATGTTTTTGATATTACACCAAAGTGACCATCAACAATGCTTTTTCCATGACATTCCACAAAACAATTATATTTTATAGAACCCTTAATATATTTAGGTGCCTCTTTAAATAAGTAATATAAAAATTCATATGATCTAAAATGATTTCCATTATCAGTCCATACTTTTATATTTTTTTATTTTTTTAAATCTATCTAATTTAAGAATTTTTATAAAACACTCACCTGAAAATAAAGAATCATGTGATAATATTTGAGACAAAAAATCATGGTATTCATATTTAACTTTATTGTTTTCTTTAAATACCAATGCAAACCCCAATAAAGAAATAGGTCTTTTGGAATAAAAACAGTTATTGGTTTCATTTGGACCACCACCAACTTTTAAATTCTCCTTAAAATCTATGACTATAATACATGATTCATTATCTAATTCATTGATATCTTTCTTATATTCCCTATTTTGGTGAGCATAAAAGTCTTGGTGCTGATTAATAGCTTTTAAGTCACTGTTTATAGATTCTGGTAATAATAAGGTTTTACTTTCACATTCTTCTTTTCTTTTTTCTAAGGATGATTTTAAGTTACAAATATTACACATGTCAGTTTGTTTTTTACTCTTTATTATATTTTTTGGTATTAATTTATAATAAGTTGAAAGTGATATTGAAATTTCATTTTTTATTTTCATATTTTCATATATTTCTTTTTTTTTTTTAATAGAGAATATTTTATTTCAGTTGAATATTCATTCATTTCTTTTTCAATGTCTTTATAGATTTTTTCTGGTGCTTTTTTGTAAACTGGCTTGTTTCAAAAGAATTTTTCAGTAGTTTTTTAATTATTTTTTTGATTATTTCTTTTTTTACTGAACAGTTATTATCTTTTTGGCTTTTTTTTTAAGATTACATTTTTATTTTTATTTATTTTTCTTGAGTATTCAAACTCACTTTTGGTTATATTAAATCCCATATCAGTAAGCTCTTTTAAAGAGTAACTGGAAGTAACCAGAGATCTCAAGGCTGGGAGATGCTTTTGAGGAGCAGATTTCAGAAGATCCTTTAAGTTATCAATTATCCTATTTAGTTTCTGATTTTGGATTAAAGAAATGAACTCTGTTTTTCCAAACTCAGTTTGAGTGAGGAAGTGATTGATGAAGGAATTAAGATTGCCTCCAGAAACAAAGAGGAATGCTTACTTTAGCATAGCAATTCTTTCTCTTTTTGTTGATGCTCCCAGTGAGTAAAATGGCTTCATGACAGAAGTAAAGTTAACAGATTCCATAATATTGGATTTGTGATTGCTGATAAAGAGATGCTTTGTAGATATGCCTTGCAAAAGAGTGCTGGTTGCAGGAATTATATCTTTTTGTGAAGATGGTTTGAAGTAAACCTTAGGTGGTGCTTTAGCTCTTATATACCAAGCCTTATGACACCATTCTGAAAGAAATGATGTGACAGCTTTATTTACAATTTCATAATTGAATTTATATTTCTAGAATAAATGAAATCCCCAGTTTTCATGCATAAGTGATATATGTGTATCAGCTAAGCATCAAATTACATCATATCCTCTTTGTAATCTATGCAAATCAATTAAAATGATGTATTACCTTAATTATAACTGTTCTGCATATTTTTAAATGGTAAAATATTAAAGAATTGTATCCAAAAAAATGCTTAATTTGAGGTTCACAGTTCACTTGAACCTCAAAATTCATCTAAACAGCAAATAAATTAACGTCCTAACTTCAAACTACCATACAATCCTAAATAATTAAGCTTTTTAAATAAAATAAAGTGCATAAATGATGCTCTTGATCTTATCTTTAATTTTGTCAAATAAAAAGCATATATTATAATTAATAAAAAATTAACTTTTTAAGCTTTAAGCAATCTATTTTATTTCATTATCAAAATAATACAATAAAATCTGACATATGATCTTTTAAATTGCTTTTGCTTTAATATTCAATATTATATATATTAATATTTTAACATCAATGGAAAAATGAGATTTTTGGCTTCATTTTGATAGTTTACAGTGTGAAAAAATATTAACTTTTTGTTGAGTTATTACTGTTTTAAATATAAACATTTGTAATTTGATTTTTTCAAAATCAAACTGTGTTATGCTGCTACTTGGGCAGCATGTGTATTAGAAAATGACCTAATCCCTAAAATAATGACCCATATGTTTTGTGCTTATATCAATATGTGTTGTTTGCTTTGTTTTGGCATTGTTTCCTTAAATGTCATATTATTTTTGGCACTTTACAAATCTCCTTGTGAAAATATTAACAACATTTTGGGGATCAGCTAAATTCAAATTAGAAAATTACAGGTTTATTGTGCTTAGATAAAGTTGTTGCTGATCCACATTCAAACCCTTAATGATAAAATTTAAGCCAATCAGAAGCCAAGTGATAAAGTGATTGTTGTTACATAAAGGGCCATTCAATAATTCTTTGGTGCATGTGCGCTAATTAATATGATTGGCTGGTTATTTTGCCATTGTGTGCTATTGCCGCTGTGGCAAGCTGTTGGTGAACTAGTGCTAAACCAGCAGCTGATTGGGCACTAGTCCATCAATAACTTGCCACAGCAGCAATTGCGTACAATGGTAAATCAAGCAGTCAATCATATTAATTAGCGCACATGCACCAAAGAATTATTGAATAACTCTTTATATCACAACAATCACTTTATCACGCGGCTCCTGATTGGCTTAAAGTTTATCATTAAGATTTTGAATTTGGATCAGTAACAACTTTATCTAAAAACAGTTAACACATAATTTTCTAATTCAAATTTAGCTGATCACCAAATTGTTGTTAATATTTTCACAAGGGGCTATGGTTTGGTGCTAAAAATAACTGCGTTCAGGATCTAGATACATGGTATAGTAAATATACAGCTTTATAGAAATAATCTGAATATAAAGAATTAAACCAACTATAAACAAAGAAAAAATAAACAATTGTAATTCAGAATAAAGATCATATGAATAGAAAATGTTTGGCAACAAGGAGTTTATTAGGGGACAGGGAATAGTGATGCCTAGTAGGCAGAATAGTGCAGGAAGGAAGGCGTAGAGGAGGTGCTGGTCTGGGGGGGTCTGGGATTGGGTGGATGGGGCTGGCAGGTGAGAGGTGGTGATGGCAGGGGTTGACCCAATTGGATTTATTGTGATGGCTGTCATATGCTACTTGGCATATTCTTAGTCTGTCATTGGCTGGATTAGTTGGTAGACAGCTGTGGCACAAGGTGGGAGGCACTTGTCTTTCTGTGATTGGTTGCCCATATTCATATGAAAGACAATTTGGGCAAACAATTCAGTCACCATTTGGTGCCCAAAGAGAGAATTGTGGTCAAAGACCCCAAGATAGAGGTCGTTGAAAGCCTGAGGGCAGCGCTGCCAGACTGTGCCTTCAATATTGAAGAACACTACATCAGCCAGATGAATATCTGCATGGCCAGCTGGGTACACTGAGGCCTGGTGCCTGTGTCCTTGGATTGACTTGAGGGCAGTGGAGCTATCCTCTATCTGGTGGCTCAAGAAACCCTGATAGGATGAATTTGATCTATCCCAAGAGTCCAGCAATTTATCAAGGATATAGCTATACTCATAGTCATTGGTTTAATCAGGGTTTGTCCAATAATAGACAAAACCATTTGCCAAAACAGCTGGTCATGCACAAATGAAAGTCCCCCTCTTGACCTTATTCCTTCCATTCTTGGTGGCAGCTTTTGCTTGCTCACCAAAATCATCAAAAGCTATTGATAGCTTGTAATATGAGATAGACAGGATATCATTGGATAGACTTTTCAGGTATTTGACTAGGGTGGATTTGATGGTGGGATCATATGGGGAATCCTCAGCGCCATCCCATTAATTGCTGGCAACATTGGTCAGCACACGGACTGACACCACCTTCTCATATATCCAGAGCGGCACCATGCACTCAGAAACCCAAATGCCATGGTGCACAAGTTGTTTCTGGACCTGGGTCAGGAGAAGCTTGGGGTCCTGCTGCAGGAGATTGAGCATGATTGAGTATGCCTCACTGATCTGGGACTCTTGGGCCTTCTTGGGCTTCTTGGCTGTCCCAATCAGATTCCCCTTATTCATCAGGTTGTTGAATTCCTGCATTATTGTGGCTCAGGTAAATTGCAACTGGGCAGCAATCTGTTCCCAGGACAAACCCTGTAGATTCAGTGCCACAATTTCCTGAAGAATTTGGGTGGTGATGATTTGTTGCTTGGGGCACTGGGCCAGGGAAGCTGAAGCCTGATTGGCTGTAGGGGGCAGGTTGGCTGGTGGCAGGAAGTTGTTCCAAATCAAGGTTGCCATCCTGATTGGTTGGTTGGTGGGCAGCTTGTGCAGGGGTGGGTACGAGAGCAGGGGCAGAGCTGGACACTATGTGATTACTGAACAAGTCAAAGCCATAGGGGTTGTGGTCAGATACAGGTCAGCTTCCTTGTTACCCGCCTCAAAGGCTTGGGTGTAAAAAGGTGCCTCCACGTTCTGAGCCTTGCCTTAATTGAAGCTGGTCTGGATGCTGCTGGCTTGGCTGCTGGCGCCGTCAAAGATATTTGTCAGGGCCCAGAGGGTCTTGACTGGTTTCCATCTGACTGAACTTAATATTTAAATCAAACTAAATTAAAACTTTATTTCAGGGCTAACTTAGAATGATCACAAGGGGATCATTGTGAACAGCACCTTTAAATACCATTTCATTAGATTCTTTAGAATCTTCTTAAATCTTCTAGACAGTCTTAGGGACTCTGCTGGTGGCATCAGGCTGGGGTTTTGGGGCATCTTCTGAACAGCATGACTCATGTTTCTTTGCAAAATCCCGCACATAGGGCTTTGCATCCGTGTTTTGTCTAAAAATAGCACAGACTGACTCTCCTGGTGTTTGGCTTCAAAATGCGTGTTTGGACGTCCAAATCCGTCCAGTGGTTGCTGAGTTATGCTCAAATTAAGATTTGCATCAATTCTTGTGCCTTGGTTGTATATTTTTGTCACTTTGCACTGGTTAGGAAGTTATACTGGCGGCCAAACTTTAAAAAGCCATAACTCATTGTCAAGAGCAGCTAGGAGAGTCATCAAACTAGCATTGGGATTGTGGAGAATAGAAAAAATTTCCCAAGGCATTTTTGTAACACAAGATGTGTCAGGGCGTATCCTGACATTATCCCCTTCTATAGTCAACTTACTCCAAGTTGACTCTACTAAATCTTCTACTTGATATCTAGAACTGAGGCTGGATTTTTCTTTATAAGAGGCAGCAGCAGGCTCAACAGGATTACATTTGGCATCATCAAGAAAGATGGAAAAACAGGTTTTGGGCTGGCTTATAGTAAGGACAGAAGCTCTTATAAGGCAAGAGTTATGGTGTTTTTGAGAGTTACTTCCAGTATAAGGGTCCCAGATGTTATGTTTGAGGACTTGGGTACTTTTGGCTCTAGCACATAGCATTTTTTACTTTTGGCAGGCTTGGGCTTCTGAAACATGGGACTCTTCTGGTAGGTTCTGCTGGGCTTTGTACAATTGTGTGCACTATTTTCAAGAAATTCTCTTTTTAGGAATTCTTGGTTGACTTGGAAATCAAAATTTGGCAGAATTGGTAAGTTTTTGAGATAGTTTGCAGTATTCACACTATCTTCATCCCCTTCAAAGATCTTCTCACTCAACAACACAGAGCAATTATGGAGAAATTTTTTTGGGAGTGGCTTAGAATCACTAAGTTGGAAATCCTTAGATTGACTTTCTTTGGAGACATCCTCTAGTGGCTCAGGCTGAAGGTTAACAGTTCTAGGTCTGGATTTGGCTGTCTTCTGGTATCTATCAGGGGCTTTAGGCTCAACTGCACTGGAAAACTCTTGATATGTGTCAGTTTTGTTTCCACTTTCTACTAGTCTCTCAAGGCTGGCTTTCTGGGGTTTGTATTCTTGGGATTTGTATATTCCAGTTTGTCTAGCTCCACTACTGGAAGCTCTAGGTCTGGGTTTGATTGCATCAGAGAACTCTTGATGTTTTTCTTTACTTTTTTCTACACCCAACTGGTCTTTTAAGGCTTGCTTCCTTGGACTTGTGCTCTTGAGGTTGGTGTTTTTCTGATATTCTGGATCTACTACCAGAATCACTAGGTCTGTTCTTGGTCTTGGTTTCTACTGAGATCTTTTCAGGCTGGTGTGGACTTGTATGCTTATCATCAACATCATCAAAGTTAATATTGTTTTTGTGCTCTTTAAATTCTGGCTGGATTATTGTATAGCCTTTGTGGTGGCTAATTCCTGGAGTATTAGGATGAGGCTGAATGGTACTAACTGATATGGTCATGAATGAGTATGAGTCATTTTTCTTCTTGTCATCTGGTGTGCTATCAGGTCTCATATTTGCACTAGGATTAACTGATTTGACAGGGGCAAATTTGCTATTCTGCTTTGCTCTTTCTTGGTATTATATTTTTTAAAACAAATAGTTTATGGAGCAGCTATCATCTAGTGGCAACCCTTGGCTCATTCTGAGTTCAGCTGCCTTCATAGCTTTTTTTATAGCATCACTCTTCAACTTGTATATGAACTTAGACTTGGTAACAAGATGACTAGGCAGGCTTGGAGGGTGCTTTTGCTTAGTTGGAGTCATCTCAGAGTTTTTTACTGTTGACATTGTACCTAGGTATATATGGGTCATTATTTGTTAGATTAAGCCAAGGCGCCAGCTTAAGCATTTTAAAGACTTTTAGCTTCTTTGGTATCATTTAAGTCGTAAACTTATGTTTTTTGAACATTAATATAATGCTTAGTTTAATGAATAAAAGTTTAAGGGTGTAAAATATACAAATAATAAAAATAAATCTTATTTCTATTAAATGTATTTTTGCTAAAAACCCTTTTTTCTATTTTAATAAGCCAAGAATCAAATATATGAGTTGCATGGGAGAGTAATAGCAGCCCCAAAGCCATAATTGCTATTACCCTATCTTTGGCTCATATAATTAATTTCTTAGTTATTTTTAGAAAAAAAGTTGTATTTAAAAGACTATTTACCCTATGTGAAATATAAGTTTTTGTTATGCGTCCAACTTCATGAACATGTCCTACTAATCCTTTAGTAGTATCAGCTCTCTTTGTTTCTCTGTCATCTGTGCAGAACTTTGCACAATAATTTATTTTGGAGTACTCCTTAACATCCTCAAATGTCAAAGGTGAAACATACAGCTCATCATCTTTCATTAAATATGAAAGATTAACATAAAATGCTTTGACTTCAAGCCAGCTTTTTTTAGGCCTAGATTTTCTATCATAGATGTAAAAAAAGGTTTTTTGGGAAACATCTGAATTATTTACAAGTGACTCATATAAACCCTTTCTTTCTTCCTCTCTCTCAAAAACCATTTTGAGATCATTTATATTTTTTATATACATCTCATTTTCCTTTTGTTTAAATATTTTAGATAATACACCAAAATGACCATCAACAATAATTTTGCCATGACACTCAACAAATCTATTAAACTTAATTGTTCCTTTTATAATTTTAGGTACCTCTTTAAAAAGATAATATAAGAATTCATAAGATCTGAAATGATTACCATTATCAGTCCAAACTTTAATATTTTTAATATTCTTAAATTTATTATTTTTAAGCAGACTTATCAAACACTGACCTGAAAACAAATAGTCATGAGATAAAATTTCAGATAAAAAGTCATGATACTCATATTTAATTTTCTCATTTTCTTTAAAAGCAATTGCAAATCCTAATAAAGAAAAAGATATTTTCTCATAAAAACAATTATTTGTCTCTATAGGACCCCCACCTATTTTAAAGTTTTCTTTATAGTCTATTACCATAACACATGAATTATTATCAAGATTATTTATATCACTAATATATTCTTTATTTTGATGCTTATAAAACTTTTCATGTAGGTCAATAGATTCCAAATTTCCTTTAATAGATTTAGGCAATGGCAACTTCATTATACTCAAATCCTTTTTCTTCATTTCTAATGATTTTTTTAAGTTGCAAATGTTACACATATCAGTTTGCTTTTTGCTTTTAATTATATTATTAGAAATAAGCTTATAGAAAGTGGAAAGTGAAATAGAAATATTTTTTATTTTCATATCTTCATAGATTTCTTTTTTGTTTTCAATAAGGAGTATTTTATTTTAGTTGAGTATTCACTCAATTCTTTTTGTAATTCTTCATAAATCAATCCAGGGGATTTTTTAGTGAATTGGCTGGTTGGAAATGAATTTTTTAGTATGTGTTTTAAAATATTTTTTATGTTTTCTTTCTTTACTGAATCATTTTTTCCTTTTTTATTTTTTGAATTTAATGATGCTTTTTTAGCATTTTTTATTTTTTTAGAATATGAATACTCATTTTTTGTCATTTTAAATCCACAATCCCAAAGCTCTTTCAGACTGTAGCTTGATGTAACCAATGCTCTTAGGGAAGGAAGGTGCTTGACAGGGGACTCTGACATCAATTCCTTTAGGTTGTTAAGGAAATCATCTGTCTTAGAATTTTGTATGACAGGTAAGAAGGTACTTTTTCCAAACTCTGTTTTTAATAAGAAATGCTCAACAAAGCTGTTAAGATCACTGCCAGCAGTAAAAAGGAATGCTTGTTTAAGCATAGAGATTCTTTCTCTCTTAGTAGAAGCCTCCAGTGAGAAGAAGGGTGTCATCTGAGGTGCAAACTTGATAGGTTCCATAATGATAGTGGTTGGGTTCCTTGGCTTGGTTCAGGCAGTTCTTGCTTGGAAATAGATGTGCAGTTATCAGAGAGGAGTAAAGGTGTGGATTGTAAAGTAAATTTCTGTAAAGTTGAGCTGTTTAAATACCATGTTAGCTGAGCTTTTGCACTACAGGCATAAATCCCCAACTGACCCCCAACTGATCTCCTTAATTTATCAATATCACCCCTGGAGTCTGATATCATTGTTTATTTACCCCTTTTTATATTCTGGTTAACTGTTGATATCTTGGCAAATAGTACTTCAATCTTGCTCAAACTAGTATCATTAGAAAGCCCTTAATCTCAGCTTTCAGAATTAAGCTGCAACTTTATATTTCAATACCAATTTAGTATCTTGAAGCGGCTTTGAATGTAAGCTTATAAAATTATTATTTGAAATAAAATATGCTAATTAACTCTTAAAGTATGATATTTTAATCAGTAAACTAAATTTAAAGTATAAATTATTATTTAGCTTACTTCTAGTAACCAACTCAAAAACCTTTTGTTTAAATAAACTTAAGTTTATTATAACTTTTAACAGTTCTTAAAAAATGAACTTTATATATCTTAAATCTATCAAAACAAAAATGTTATTTTTAATCACATATAAATATTTGATTGTACAATTAAAGTTGTATCTTATTTTTATAGATACAATGACTAAGATCATTTTTCATTAAGTTTAAATAAATTTCAACCTTTATAAAATTTAATTAAATAAAGCAAGATTTTGATACATTCTTTTTTATGTTTGAATTTTTTATACATATTATCTCTAGCATACAGTATAAAAATATAATTTTATTAAATAGTTGTATAAAGCCATTTTATTAATATTAAATACTTAAGAATTTGAAAAGAAAATTTTTTACTCTCTTATAAGTTCTTATTATATATTTTCTATAAAATCTAACTTAAGAATAAATTACTTATGCTAAATGAGATCACTGAAATTTCAATAAAAGTTTAGTTTTAATTTTAGTTTTAGTTTTTTTAACTTTTTACTAGATTTTTTTATAAAACAGATCCAAAATTATTTAATATTTATTTATTTATTAAATATGCAAAAAAGCTGTCTGCCCTCTTTTTAAAAAGAGGGATTCAAAAATTATTATATTTTAAATTAAATATTTTTAAAAAAGCTAAGATTTTAGGCAACAATTTAATTTCCAACAAAAAGCATCATATCAGTTTTATTGTATTTTTATGTTTCTCTTTTTAGAATGATGTCATTTTTTACTAATCAGCTTTCAAGAAATAATGGTATATGAAATAAGATTGTTACTAGCTTTTAATACAGTTTAATTTAGCTGTAAGTAGAAAATGATTAATTTAATATAGGTTTTTATATTATAAGGATTAAATAAGATTTATTTTGATAAAATTGTTATAATTATTTAAATTTATTGATAAGAAAATTAAAACAAAATTTTAAAGTGTTAAGTAGCACAGTTAATAGGAAACAGATTAATCTAACAAATAATGACCCATATGTTGGTTGGGAATACATGTGGAATAGTATTGCTTGACAAGAGTACTAGACACATCTTGCTCTTCAGTCTTCAGATGTGAAACTTGGGAAGCAACTTGAAGTTCACTTAACAGGAAAGGCTCAAAGGAAGAAGATCTGGTAGTCACATCGGAAGAACAACTGGACAATGGTTTTGGCAGGCTTCTGGAGTAACAGGCAGATGTGGATGTCTTAAGCATAAACATACTTGAGGGTTCCAGTCCAGGTTTAATATGGGCTTGGTCTTCACATTCTGGTCTATTCTGGAATATATCTGGTATTGTATGGACATTATACTGATAAACATAGTAAGCTGATATCATTAAGATAAACATACAAGATGCCCCCGTTATAAGATAATAATAGGGGCCCAGGGTTACTTGAGTTCCAGATAACATCTGGTTCACATCAGGAAAGCTGGCCTTTCCATACAGGTCTGACCATTCTTTAAGGTCATGGTTTTGGTAATACTGATAGGTAATAATGCACACAATATAGTGCAGGTTTCCTAGTACAGTGTGGAAGGAATTGTTGGTTGGTTGAGGGTTGGCAGTACTGGCAGTGTACCACTGGGTCAACTGAACAGCAAGAAAGAGAAACAGCACCAGAAGGGCTCCAAGGAGTAGGTAGGCGAGGACTTCATCATTGCTGAGGGGTATGGTGATCATAATGTCAGGGCCCAGAGGGTCTTGACTGGTTTCCATCTGACTGAACTTAATATTTAAATCAAACTAAATTAAAACTTTATTTCAGGGCTAACTTAGAATGATCACAAGGGGATCATTATGAACAGCACCTTTATATACCATTTCATTAGATTCTTTAGAATCTTCTTAAATCTTCTAGACAGTCTTAGGGACTCTGCTGGTGGCATCAGGCTGGGGTTTTGGGGCATCTTCTGAACAGCATGACTCATGTTTCTTTGCAAAATCCCGCACATAGGGCTTTGCATCCGTGTTTTGTCTAAAAATAGCACAGACTGACTCTCCTGGTGTTTGGCTTCAAAATGCGTGTTTGGACGTCCAAATCCGTCCAGTGGTTGCTGAGTTATGCTTGAATTAAGATTTGCATCAATTCTTGTGCCTTGGTTGTATATTTTTGTCACTTCGCACTGGTTAGGAAGTTTAGCTGGTGGCCAAACTTTAAAAAGCCATAACTCATTGTCAAGAGCAGCTAGGAGAGTCATCAAACTAGCATTGGGATTGTGAAGAATAGCAGAATTTTCCCAAGGCATTTTTGTAACACAAGATGTGTCAGGGTGTATCCTGACAATATTGCTTGTAAAAACCATTGTAGAAAACCTAGGATAAAATCACTAAAAGTAGAAATTTTAAAATTTAATGATTTATTTTTATTGTAATCTCAAGTCCATATTTGGAAGGTTCTCAAAACCATTCCATACAAATCTGGAGCCATGAAAATGAATAAAATGCCTCTGCTCCTAAATTGAATAGCTGTTGATTGGCTGTTAAACTGTTATATTTCTATTTTAGGCTGCTCATACTACACATCTTGTGTGAGTTCATTTTGTTTTGCGTTTGTGGAATCTTGCTTCTAGATTGCTCAAATTTTGTTTCATTTAAGTCCTTCTGTTGATGCCTCATATTAATACTGATTAGATTATAATATACTCCGTAACAGCATCCATCCATTTCATTTGATGTGACAGTTCATTTTGTTTATGGTTTGAACTACGCCACTTGATGGTTGATATAATTTTGTATAATATGTTAGTGAAAATTTTTATTGTTTGACAGTTAATTTATTAAACAAAAATATTTAAAATATTTGAATCCTGAATCTTGCACGGCTTGGGGGTTGTTTAAATATGATATGATTTTGTTTAAATCTGAGGTATTTTTGGTTGTTGCTATAGCTTTTAAAACTAATGTAGAAAACCAATGGAACTCAAACTCCTGTTCATGCACATTCTCATATCACTATTGCAACACTAGGTGTCAATTTTGTGTTGTTTGTGACAACCATGCTGTTGTTTGTGATGTCTCCACCCAAAATTGAGGAGTTTGTGGAACCTATCTGTCAAGTGAGTCCTTTGCAGAATCTGGTCTCTATTTTTCAATCATTGACTTTCATATTTTTTCCTTGTTCTTATAGACTGCATTTTGCCTGTGCCTTTACTTGGAGCTTACCACTCACAAATTTTACTTTAATAATTCTTCTTCTGCTCAATGTTTTTAGCATTTGGGTTTGCATTCCCCACTTTCTTAATATTTCTGAATTTTAAAGTAGCTCCACCATTACACTAAGACTGTATAGAAGATTTAGGAATAATCTAAAGAATCTACTAAAATATTATATAAAGATGCTACCTGCAATGTTCCTGTTGTAACCATTCTAAGTTTGGTCATTGGATAAAGTGATAATTTAGCTTGATTTTATTTATAAGTTTGATGGAATTCAGTTAAGACCCCCAGGCCCTGACAGGGCCGTATTTACTTGTTGATTGAGTCATTTCTTGAAGAAATTTTTCCCAATAGGAAATAATCAAACACTTTGCAACACAAGACCCAAGCGGTCTGCCAAAATTCCTGGTCTTGAGAGTTCCATCTTTATTCATTTTTGGGATTGTTTTACATTAAAGGGAATATATCTGTATGGCAGCAGATAGCTTCAGGCCATGCAGTTATAAATCCAAAATAACCTCCATGTCTAATGATGAGGTCTGGAAGTCCAGCAAGGATGACAAAAGTAAATAAGAGTTTCACAAGCTGCTGACAAGAAAGGTCCTAGTACTTGTAAGGTTTTATTAAACAAGAAGCTCTAAAATATACCAGAGGGATTATAAGATATGTTAAGTGATGCCCTGTAATATTTTATTGAAGGGTCTTTTATAGAGCAGAGGCTCTCTTGCCAGGATGACATCTGACACTTTCAACTCTTTCTTGACCCATCTTTTCATCCCCAGACTACTGACATCAACCCTCATAGCTAGGCATCATACAATATTGAATGAGATTTAATTTGCATATCACCCAGTGAAGGGTACCATCTTAACTATTGATATGTACAATCAGTTAATGTGCCAGTAGTGGTGGCGCTTACTTGATTGTTTTATTTTTAGTGCATTACTTTTATATATTAAATGTACCCTTCATAATTTGATATTTGCAGTGACACCAGCAGGTCGCCTATGTGAATTGGTATCAAGACTTCTTTATTTTTGGTGAATTAGCAAGTGGTCTTGGCGCCTTGATATCAACTCTACTTTATTACTAACCTGATGAGACACTAGTTAATTCTGAAATATTGCAGCCAATCATAGATCAGCTACTATCAACAAATTCTGAGTGTTTTTGATTGTCCTAGTGTTCATAGGCCAAGGTATAATATACCAAAGAGGTCTAAGATCAATTAGGCCTCCAATATTGCCTGACAGGCTGGCAGGGTTTAAAGATATTTCTCTCATCCAGAGTTTTAATCATTTTGCTCAGTTAAGGCTAAGTCAATACTAATGAATGCAACTTCCTGACACAGTCTAACCAGCTTTAATTGAAATGTTATAAGCTTATATTTGACTCTCAGCTTTGATTGGTTACTAATTTATGGTATACATAGCTACTTTGTAGTCTTTCTGAAAAGGTGAGGCTATGTTAGGTTTTGTTGGGCTATCTAAACCCACACCAACCTTTTATGGGCTGGGCATATTCTATATTGGGTTGATTAAAGCTATTGGGATATTATGAGGGTGCATTTTGTTAAAATTGTTATCAGCGGTACTTGATAATAAGGATCTTAAGTATAGGAGCACTTGTTTTAAATTTATGATCCACATAAATTATGAGATGGGCTATACATCTCCAAACATACTATTGGTAAAAAAACATCTCACCCTGGCAAGATTGTATCAAATTGCAAAGCAATCATATTGCTCAAGTCAAATTGGTTTTAAGATGCCTGAATCTTAATGAAGGTTGTGAAGGTTATAGTTTTAGTTTGAAATTAAAAATTATAATGTAAATTTATACTAAAAAGCTGTAACCTTCCCAACCCTGGTCTTAATATGGAAGGATATTAGAAAATAGACTTTAAAAGAAGTGCAGGTAGCTGGTCTGAGATTAGTAATTGTTAGAAGCTCTAAATTAAGTACAGGTGTTGTGAAATCCCTGGATTTTTGACTTGACAATTCAGCTATCAATCTTTTGATTGGAATTTGGAAAGATATTTGGAATAAATTGATGTTTGGCGCAAACGTTGATGCATCAGCCAAATTGGTGGCACTAAAGCCAAAGTGCTCCAAGAATTAAGAATGATTCTTCCTGACCCAAAATCAATAGACTGGTCTGCCTAAATCCAATCCAAAATAAGTATCCACTTTGATCAATCCAGCAGTGCGGCAGCACCACCCCAAAATATCCAAGTGCTCCATAGGAGCTGGAAACTTGGTCACTAATGCACTTTTAGGTGCTTATCCAAAACATCATAACCACAATAATGGTTGGTTTATGGGTTAACCCAGTTCTGCCTATATTGGCTGGGGTTGAACCCCAAAAAACTCCTTGATATATTTTTCATATGTTATATTATTATACTCTGCAATGGAGTGGATCCCACCCATAGGACATGGGATGAATGGACTGGTTTTCAGGAAGAAAGCCACGATAGCAGCTTGACATTGCAGCTGGCATCATGCTCGCCTTAGGATGAGGTCAGGAGCAGAAATGATGCAATAACAATGACTCCGCGATGGAGCATTAGGCGAGATGTCTTTTGGGTAACACTATCCAGTAAAGCCCCAATACATAGGCCGGCCCGGCCCTAGGATTCTTGGGTCAACTGCCCATAAGTTAACAATCCTATAAAAGGATATTTTTCTAACAATAATAAAGATTCAACTCTTGCTCTCTTCAACTTTACTCTTTATTAAGGTTTATCTGTGTTTAAAGATAGTAAGACTGTGTTTTGGTCTGTCTAGATAAGTAAAAGGTATTTTTGAAGTTAGCAACTGTGTATTGGCATCCTTAGTCTTCATACAAGGAACCAATACTCTCTTCCCTTACGGTGAACCTATCAACTCTCTTCTTCCCAAAGTTGAGAGGCGTAATAAGTTTAAAATATCCACAAAAAGCTGCAGAATCAATGTTTCTTTGAGGAACTCTCTTGAAAAAAGATATAATTTAGCTATTTGCTTATGAATTATGACATTCATTTTAAAAAGGCAAAATATAAAAATTGTCAAAGAAAAGAATGTATAACAATTCATAGATTTTAAAAAAGATAGTGCAAAAATTGGAATTTTACAGCACATTAAAATTAACGGATAGCAAATTTTTGAGAAATTAGTAAAAAGTTGAAGATTAAGGATTCTGAGACTATGTTTTAGTCTTTATAAGACAAACATCCATCAGAACCTTGAGCTATAGATTAGTCAGAGTGGGATTGTTCAGGCGCAAACCTATCTGAAAGCAGTCTTGAAGCCCATCTGTTCAAAGAGTTGAGGTTACCAGCTGCTTTAATGTACATGCAAAGGAAGCATCTTAGTCTTCAACCATCTCTTTTAACTCAAACATGATGTCATAGCACTCGTTTAAAAGTGCCATCACTACAGCCTGACCTTCAGGAACTTGGCCGTGCTCATCAAGGAACTTACCATCGACTCGCAAGTTATCAATACTTGCTAGCTTAATTTGGTATGGATAAAGCTCCCGTGCTGAAGATTAGTGATGTTTAAACACAAGCTTACTTGTGAAAGGGCCACCCCAGGTTTTGACTTCAGTCAGACATTTGCGGAGAGTAGATAGTTGATTGTGGACTGGCATTAATGCCTCAGCTATGGGCTCAGATGAAGATAGAAGCTTATAGATAATACGGTAGCACTTTTGTAGTAGAAAATGCAATATCGTTTGGCCCTCATAAGGCTTGCCTTCGGGGTCGTAAAACTTGCCCTGCTTACGCAAAACGTCAACCTCATTTAGTTGAACTTGAAACGTCCATAAATCAATCTCACGCATTGTCCAACGCCGCGTAATGTATAGCTTAGAGAGTTGATCCCTCATGGTTATAAGACGATCATAGATAGGCTTCAATTCTTCAGAGACTTTGGTTTCTTTGCTGAGCAAAGCATGAACATCTTCAAAGCATTCTTCAAGAAGACCACATACTTGAGCTTGGCCCTCAGGTTTAGAGCCATCAGGTAGCAGAAACTTGCCATCAACCCTCAGTGAATCAAAATTGCGTAATTCTTTTTGAATCGCTGTTACTTTTTCCGAGTCGACCTCCCCCTTAGCAATTTGAATAGCCAAATCTCTCCGGATTTCAACTAAGCGGGTTTGAATAGGAGACAGTGAATCGCTCATTGCATTCCAATTGTCCATCAGTTCTTTCAACACAAGCCCTAAAGATCCCAGTTAAGACTGAAGAATAACAAGCAACAAATAAAACTTACTACAATGTGACAGCTTTTTGCGAACTAAAAAATGAAGACATGACTGTTCATCCCCAACAGTATTATATTTATTCTTTTTTCCTTCTTCGATAATTGCGCCGAGCTCTCGAATTCTTTGGTCAAAAGGTTCAATATCAGCTACAAAAAAGAGTGAGAAACAGTCGTGGAACTAATAAATAGATCACCTCTCAAGTAGCCACTTGAAAATTCAAAGAATGAAATTATTAAACAGACACTTACCTAGAGTATATATTCCAAAGACCTGGAGATGATCTAAGCATTGCTATAAGAAATTATAAATGAATGAATATAAAGAGATGTAAAGTTGAAAAACAAGTTCTTTTTTTAAAAATTACTGTACCTGGATAGATATTAATTGGACATAGGTGGCAGGAGATTCAAGATTTTTTCCAAGAACCATCCAAAAAAGTGATAGTAACTGATAAACATCATCAATCACATCATCCAAGCGGTTTCGATATGCACTTTTCTCTCTTCCTTCCTCTTCACGGAGCTCAAAAAGCTCAGTGACATTTGCGTTGAGCTGCAAATAGAGATTTAATATCTCTTTCGGTTGATAAGTACTTCCCACCCGTTTAAGTACAGTTAGTTGATTTCGAATCATAATAAGGGCTTCCAAAACGCCCTGCTCCGAAGAGGGCACAGGTTCGTGGGATGGCATAATAGTCTTAGCTTGGTTGTTGGAACCTAAGTAGGTTAAGAAACAAGACTAATTATATTCCAAAGGCCAAAGCGTCCACATTCGCAAGGCTGGTGACGCTACCGTTCTTAGGATCAACGCTTATCGAAAACTCGCCAATCCTTTCGCTTTGTCTAGGATCTGTTCAAGCTTGAATTAACGCCACTGACGCCTCCACAAAGGTTTAATTGAATCTGAGTCTTAAATCGATATATATTCTTAGATCAAAGCTAGGGTTGACTCTTTGGCTCGAATTTAAGGATCATAGTTTACCTGATAAAGAAGCATAAAGAAAAAAGCCATGACAGGCTTGTTGCACCTCAATGGATTTTTTTAGATTTCTTACGCTTTACACATAAACCATGATTTATTATTATTTTTGGGCACCAATCAAATATTTTATAAAGCAATTGCATAGTATTATCTTAAATTCAAAAAGGTAGAATAAAATACTGAATTTTCAATTGATTATTGGATTAAATGAAATTTTCAAGAGAATATAATATATTAAAAGAGTTAAAATCACAACTTGTAATATCAGCGAAATTATTTTAAATGTAACTTATCAAACTAAAAAGTATAATGAGTTGCATAAGAGCATAATAGTAATCCCAAAGCTATAACTGATATTATACAATATTTAACTCACCACAATTATTATTAGTTTGTATTAGAAAAAATTTATTGTTTTTAAAAGATTAATAACTATATTCAAAAAAGTCCTTCATTAAAACATATAGCTTTATAAACTTGTTATATTATACATATCGCATCTTCTGACCCTTTTTCTTATCTTATTTAATAAAATTTTAAATATACTTTAGCTCTGAATATTTGGATAATCTTTCAGAAATTCATGTATCATGAACTTGATTGTTGGAAGTTGCAGGGGCAGGAGAAGACATGGTCCATAAGAAAATGGGTCCTAACTTTACCAGGTAAAATAAGGATTTACCCATAAAAGACCAATGTCCAGAGTTTGGCAGGGCAGTATCCAATATCCCAGTGAGTTCTAAATACAATACACCCAGGAATAGGTTATTCTGTCATTGTCCTATGAGCAGGGTGAAGAAAAACTGTTGGTCTTAGGTGTAGGACAAAGTTACATTGTGACAAGGTACACAGAGGGTATTATTGTACATTTTCTATAACATAAGAGATTGATGGTTACTATTTGCCTTTCTCTGATAATTTTGTATGGGTTTTCTTCACTATTAGGCCTATTGTACCACATCAAGTATTTTAGTGTCCACTTCTTGTGGTTGAGGTTAAGTGGGTATTTAGTAAAGTGTACAGGGCCAAAGAGCACTCCAGGTGGGTGATAGCAGTACAAAGCAGCTTCTTTGGTTCTTTGTGTAAAGAAAAAAATCTTTTTCAAGAGCTGTACTGAAGTATGAAAGTTGGTAGTGTAGATGAAAAATTACAAGATAAAAAGTATATGAGAGAACCAAATGTTCATAAAAAGCTTTCTTTATTGGTAAGAAAGATGATAACTAGGTTACTAGGAGCTTAAAACTTGTATAGATTTTGTCTCAATGTTATCTTATCTGTGATTTTTCCTTGTGTGTAAGCATTTTTAGTGCTATCTCAGCAACAGGTTTGAAATTTTGGTGTCTAGGCATCATCTTAGTGAAGTTGATAAAGCCTACTTTGATCCTCAAAAAAGAAGTTTTATTTATGGGTGGCTGATTTCTAATGAGTGTTTCATTAATCACTTGCTGCTCAGCTTTAATATCATATGATAGTTTCTTATTCAATCAGCTACCATGGGCCTCTATAGAGTATTTATTGAATGTATAACTCTTTTTTAAGTGCTCTGGAGTTTTTTAGTTGGTTATTCTTGGCAACCAGATAGATTTCATTAATAAGCTCTCCCTTTTGGTCATTACTTATTAATTTGGGAACTATTGTGTGATCTGGCTGCAGTGTATAATCCTTATTAATGGTTGACTTTAAAAAAGTTTCTAATGCTTCTGCATAGGTGCTGGGCCATTAAAGCGGGCCTGCTTTCTTTCTGAGCCAAGATTCTGGGTTTGTATTGGAGTTTGGCAAATTTTTTTCATCAATTTTCTTTTTAAATCACACCCAGTGATGCGCTCACACATGCTCTTGTTCCTGCCTGGTGGCAAGACATGTGTTTGATTGATGCATGGACCATTCTAAACTCATTTATATTGAAACTATTCCCATAAATTCTCATATATCAAAGATAAATTATATAGCTTACTCTTTTTAATCAAGTGTGATAGGCAAATGTGAAAATATTTAAGATCAAGCTCTCCTTTTTGATCTAGACAATCTTTTATAAAAAGATATCTTTGAGAAATATTTGATCTTGTTGATGAGGAGCAACTTTTGTAAAAGCTTCAAATATGAAATTAAAAAGAAGAGAAGTATATTTTATTGGGTAATACTTTAGACTTATATAGCTTTTGCTGTGGCGGGGATTTAGTTGGACCAAATATAGGGGTTGGTTATGTGCAGGATAGATTCAAGTTGCTGGATACTTAGACAGTCATGTGATATTGCTTTATTGCTATTTATGGCATGTCAAACTGTATATTGGAAAGGCATCAAATTGGGCAATGTCAGGATGTTAAGTGGGTTGGTGGTAGCCAGAATACTTGTAAATCCAGCTCCTCAACACACACTCCCTTAGGGGTTACTCTGGTATATCAGGAGGGAGCTTTGTCTTGACAGCTGCTACCTGATATTCCTGGAGTTGTTTGTTAGTTGGTACCAGCCAAGCCAAGATTCTATCTTTTCTGAGGCAAAGGCAGATCTGTGGTATTTCTTGATGACGGGGTCCTTGGTGCCTTGAAACTTAGCTAGATAGGTGTTTCTATCTGATCTGTATCTGATGACTCTTTCTGGTCCTCTGTGTACTGAGTCCAGCTTCTTTCTGTTCCCCTCCAGGACCCAGACGCGGGAGTTGATGGGGAGTGGTTCCCCAGTTGAGGTTATTTTTTGTGTTTTGAGTCTTTTGATTTCTGCTATTTTAGCTTTGAGGCGTATGTGTTGTAGAGCTGGTGCTTGTTCTACTGTGGGAGGGTTTCCTGGGGGAATTTTCACATACAGTTGGTTGTTGTAGGTGACTATCTATGGTTTTTATCTGTATGTTAGTTCAAACAGTGAGTAGCCTTTTCTTGATTGGTGCAGACCCAGTATACTAATAATGCATGTTTCACGTATAGTGGCTATGTGTCTTTGGCTTTCCCATCCATTATTTTCTTAAGGGTTCTGATAAGGCTGCTGTTTAGGTGTTCAACTCTGCTGTTGGCCTGTGGCCTGTAGGGTGAAGTTGTGGAGTGTTTGATATTTTTTGCTTTTAGATTATTGTTTACTACATGTCCTGATATCTCGGTTGCTCCATCTGTTATGATGTAGTCTGGAGTACCATAGTTAGCTATTATTGCCTTGTTAATGAAGCAGTTTATTGTTTCTGCCTTGTGATTCTTTGTTGCCCAGCAGATAGGCCAGTGTATAGCAAAGTCAATGGCTACAATTAGGAAACATTTCTTTGTTTTAGTTTTTGGGAAGGGTCCCACTACATCCAGCCCCCAAACCTTAAATGGTTTGGGGTCAGGTACAGTAGTTTTAAAAGCTATGGCAACAAGCAAAAATTCTTCAGATTTAAATGGAATGATTTCAGATTTAAACAAAATCCAACTCTCAGGTTAAAGTATACACTCTGTTAACAGGGTTTATTGGTGTTAATGGGCAAAATGGGTCAACACAGCAACAAAGTACTCATGTGCAAAGCAAAACCATTCAAAATATAATCTGAAATACATTGATTCACAAACAAAATGGTGTGAGTTGGCTTTCAGTGTACATATGAGTCATTATTTTTCTTGTTATGCCTAAGCGCTGGACTGATTATTTTATAACTTAATTACATTATTCATATTCAAATTATTCAGAAAGATTAAAATACAATCAATTTCAAATCTTTAATTGATCTTGGGCTTAGATATTTTTTAAAAAATAACTATACATTTTAGAATTGAAAATTGCACCTTATAATATTGCTGGAAATATCTTAAGTGCTACTACATACTACAAGCTAAAAATATTTATGATGAGTTGCATGGGAGAGGAATAGCAGCCCCAAAGCTATAAATGCTATTACCCTATCTTTGGCTCATCATAAATATTCTTAGTTTGTTTCAAAAAAGGGTGTTGTTTTTGAAATACTGATAACTCTATTTAAATTACACCCTCTAGTAAGCTGCCCTACTTCATGAACTTGCCCTAATGCACCACTAACATCTTCTGGTATTTTTGTTTCTCTGGTATCATCACGTGATTTCAAATGATAAGTTATCTCAGAATATTCTAAGAAACTTTCAAATGTTAAAGGTGAAGTATACAACTTCCCATCTTTCATCAAATATGAAAGATTAATGCGCAGATTTTTAACTTCAAGCTCTCTCCTTATAGGCCTAATGTTGTAACTGAACCAATGGGGGCTCAGTATTGGAATTGGGGAAGACAACAGTCCAATAGGAAAGGACAGAATAATAAGAATAAGGTATCGTTTATTGTGGAATATTCTGGTTAATATACTAAATGGGGAAGCCACAAGGCCACAAGGGGGTGGCATAGTGGGGAGTTCCATGTAGGGTTTAGAGCCAAGGAATAACTTGTGCGGGGATCAGCGGGTCAAATTGGCAACACTCCTAATTAGGATGAAGTGCCCGCCATTTGACATTGCCATCAGATTTGTTCATAACGTTAGATACGTCAAGGGGCAACTCATCAAGCGCCCCCTGTGTATCGTAAGATACATTAGCAGGCGAGGTTCAAACATTGGTTGCAACACCCCCCTTGCCCCCTTCTTGTCGTCAGACACCAGGACTGGAGTCTGTGGAAGGTCTGGGAAGGTCCGCAGAAACAACCTTTGTGTGGGAATGGCACGGCAGGGGCGCAAGCAATTGTGGTGAAGTTTCTTGGTGTTTCCTTGGGCATCCTCAAGTTGGTAGGTGTGGTTGTTGTAAACGGCAGCTACCTTGAAGGGCCCTAGGTGGTTGGGTTCTAATTTGGCAGAATTGGGATTGAGGGTGTAGACGGGGTCACCTAAGGCGTACCTAGCTTCAAGGTGTTTTGTCCCCCCTGCAATCCGCTTATGTTTGATCTCCCGGGCTTTGGCGCGCCATTGGTCTAGGGAGGGAGTTGGCACTAAGGGGGGTTTGTCGGGAACCTTGGACCGTAGTTTCCCCTGTTCAACCCCTGTCAGACTGTCAGGTGTTCCAAAGGCCAGGGTGTTAGGACTAAACCCAGTGCCCCTGTTGATTCTTGCTTGCAGGATCAGTAGGGCGGTGGGAAGATGTTCAGTCCACGCAGTATTAGGGTGCTCTTGTGAGAGCTTGGCAATCAATTGAACCAGGGAGCCATTTAACCGTTCCACGCGCCCGTTGGCTTGCGGATGGTAGGGGGTTGTGACTATATGCTGGAGCGCGTTCTTGACACAGTATGCCTTCATGACGTGTCCAACAAGTTCAGGCCCGCCATTGGTGATGAGACACTTGGGTCGCCCAAAGCGGGCCACAATCTCCTTGCCAATAAAGCGGGTAACGGTGGTGGCAGTGTGGTTGGTTGTAGCCCAGGCCACTGGCCAACGCATGAAATAGTCAATAGCGGTGATAATATACTTCTTGCCCAGTCTGTCTTCAGGAAGCAGTCCCACAATGTTGAGGGCCCACTGTTCAAAGGGTTCCATAGCCTTGATGGGTAGGACAGACTTAGGAGGTGCAGGTTTGGACGTATTCTTTTCACACAATATGCATGTCTCAAGGAGGTCCAAGATGTCTTGGCGCATGCACGGCCACCAAACCTTACGTTTCATGATCTTGAAGAGGTTACGCCCTCTGATGTGACCCAAGGTTTGGTGGTAGTGCAGGATGGTGTCTCCTCGTTGTGTAGTGGGAATATATAGTGTCTTTTCACCTGTCTCTGCTCGGCGGCAGACGTTTCCAGCATCAATGGTGAACTGGCTTTTGTTATCCTTCATCTTGGAGATGGTGACCGAGTTAAGGCCCTTGTAGCGGGTTGCCTCAGGGCGCAGGTAGGGCATGGGCCAGTTTGGGTCCAGACCGTTGTCCCCAGTGATAGACACTACGTAGAGTTGTGAAAGAGCGTCGGCTGTAACAAGTTCTTTTCCAGGCTTATATTTGATGCGTAATTGATAGGAGGACAGACGTTCAACCCATCCTGCTTGACAGCGTGTCAGATGGGACTGCGTATTGAAATACTGGAGTGACTTATGGTCCGTCAGAACGCGGGGTGGGAAGGTCGCACCTTCCAAATAACAGCGCCACTTCTCAACGCAGTGTACAATGGCTGCCAGCTCTTTATAATGGATGGGATAATGTTGTTCCAAATCAGTGAGCTTCCTGGATTCATATGCTACGGGGAGGAAGACGCCATTGTCAGTTTCTACCCTTAGCACGCCCCCTATGGCCCTGTCAGAGGCGTCAGTCTTGAGTTTGTACTGTTGGTTTTGGTTGGGGAACTGCAGTACTGGTGCCGTTGTGAGCCTTTGCTTCAACGTCTCAAAGGCTTGATCTCTGGCGGGGGTCCAATGGAAGCGCTGTTTGGTATTGAGGAGCTCAGTGAGGGGTGCAATTAGTTCTCCGCAATTGGGGATGAACTTGCGTACATAGGCAACCATGCCTAAGAATGTTCACACTTGGCCCACATCAGTGGGGGGCGGCATGCTAGTGATTGCCTTGATTTTGGCAGGGTTGGGCCGTATCCCTTGGGCAGACATGGTGTGCCCAAGGAATATTAACTCTGACTTGAGAAACTCACATTTGGAGGGTTTAGCTTTTAGCTGGTTTTCCTGAAGGGTGTTGAGGACAGCACAGAGGTGTTGGAGGTGTTTGGTTTGATCTTGACTGAAGACAATAATGTTGTCAAGGTACACCACCACACACTTCCCAATCAGTTCCTCAAAGGCTTTGTTCATCAACATGGCAAAGGTGGAGGGAGCGTTGGTCATTCCAAAGTTCATGACACAACACTCAAACAACCCGTAGTGTGTGCAGAAGGCAGTTTTTGCCTCATCCCCTGGTGCAATGCGGACCTGGTTGTACCCCGCAGTGAGATCAATCTTGCTAAAGACCTTCGCGCCTGCAAGTGTATCAAACAGGTTGTCAATCAGCGGCAGGGGGTATTTATTTTTAACTGTCACCTCATTTAGGGCGCGGTAGTCCGTGACCAGGCAAAGAGACCCGTCCTTCTTAGCTACAAAGAAGACCGCCACCCCGTATGGAGAGAGCGAGGGGCAAATGAATCCCTTATCAAGCGCGTCCACAAGGTGCTGGCGGAGGGTTTTATCTTCCTTTGGTTTGAGACGGTATAATGGTTGTGCTTTAGGTAACAACCCTTGAAGTTGTACAGCGTGCTGGATCTCCCAGGGTGGAGGTAGTTGTTCAAGTGTTTCACTGAATACATCCTTGTACTCCTTGAGGAGTGCAGCTAGCGCTGGTGGTGTTGATGTTGACAAGGGAGGGACTGCAGATGGTTCTGCACGGATAACTTTGACTGAACATTGGTTAAAGTCTAGTTTCCCCCCCTTGAAGTTGTATGAGCCTGTTTCTGTCATTCTGACAGACACAGTGTCATGTAGTAGTTTGTTCATTTCCATGGGGTAAATCTGAAAACCCACCCCATTTCTATTGAGGATGATGACAGATGTATCCCAGTCAATGTAAGGGCGGTTATGCCGGAGCCAGTTGAGGCCAGCAATTACGTTGTGGCTGAGGCCTGCCATGATTGGTCCAGAGAGCTTAATCTGGATGTTCCCCATTCTTACGGAGAAGGGTACCGTCTCGTGGGTGATGGCAATTCTGCAGGAATCAGCTACGCGTACTGCTTTGAATCTGCTGGGTACCTGGTCTAACTGCTAGGAGTCAGCAAACGCCTGATCTACCATGGTGTGATCAGCCCCGGTGTCTACCAGTAGCTTGTGGGTGTTCCCACGGAAATGGAAGGGATAGGACAAGTGTGTTACTTTATTTGCGGAATGAGCGGCTTGCAACACAGGGTCGTTGCTATAGACCTGAAAGACGTCTAGGGTTTTGACCTCGTGAAGATTGTAGTCGCGGGAGTTCTTTGCAAGCAAGGGCTGAGAGGGCGGGTCAGTCGGGGCTGTAAGGCCTCTTGTTGTTACAACCCCCAGGCTTTTCCCTGGTCCTTGATTAGCGCTAGCTGGAGCTCCCCCCTTGCGGGGGTGTTAAGCTGCACTTTCTTGCTGGCAAGGTTGGCAATGGCCCACTTGACTTTGGCCATTGTTAGGTGCAGGACGTGGTTGGGGTGGAGTATTGTTGGTGTGGTGGAAGCCCATTGAAGCCTGGTTACTGGCCTCCATGATGGCTTTGTAACAGTTGTCAATAGAGGTGCAGCAGCCAACAGGAACCCACTTGCAGATATGGGGTTTTAACCCATTGACAATGAGAGTGAGCAACATGGCGTTCCCATCAGTCACTGCTTTGGGGGCGGCAGCAAGGGCTTGTTGCCACACGGCAAGATACTCAGGGACAGAGCCCGTCTGCTTGATGGCTAGGAGGGGAGTCCCCAAGATAATGGGGGAGAAGGTTTTGCTATATCAGGACTTGGCGGCGTCTCAAAATGTTGCCCAGGTGACGTCAAACTCCTGGCTGGCCCAGTTGGTGAACCACACGGCGGCGGGCCCCGTAAGGCAGCCAGATGCAGTGGCGACCCACATGGACTCGGGAACCTGACAGATACAGAGGCACGTTTCAGTGGACTGGAGCCAACTGACAATGTCAGCTCCTTTGACACCGCCAGTGAAGGACTCTAGTTGGAGGTTGAGCATACGTTGCAACAGATCTGACTGTGGCAGGGTGACGCTAGCGTCACGCTGCCTGAGGCGGAGCCAATTGTATACACTGGTAAGAACTAACTGATCCTGATAGATGACATATCCTTCGGGAATGTCCCCCTTGGGGATTGGAAGGAACATCTCTTGTTGTGGAGTAGCCATGCAGCCTGTACTTCGTCCTTTCTTGGGGGGAATTTTGTTTTTGAGATAGGTCAGAACCTATCTGTGCTACCACTGTTGCAACTGAGCCAATGGGGGTTCAGTATTGGAATTGGGGAAGACAACAGTCCAATAGGAAAGGACAGAATAATAAGAATAAGGTATCATTTATTGTGGGATATTGTGGTTAATATACTAAATGGGGAAGCCACAAGGCCACAAGGGGGTGGCATAGTGGGGAGTTCCATGTAGGGTTTGGAGCCAAGTGTAATACCCAGTTATGGTAGGTATCACTTGCAGGAAGTAGGGTAGCAGGTTGGCAAACTGAAACCCAGTCAAGGCAGTAACAATGGGGTACACAGTCATGAGACAGCAGAAGATCTTGGCATGCACATTGTATCTCCCAAAACTTCCGGCAAAGTAGGTCAAGATATAGTACATGGACGTGCACATGGCAATAGAGAGTGTTGAACGTGGAGACACCAAAGGAGGCCAAGGTCCAGTTTGAGATAAGTTCAGTTGGCCAGGATCATAGTAGGAATCTTGACCTAGTCCTTCTGGAGATGGCCCAAAGAGCTCTGGACCTGACTGGTAGCCTCCAATCCCAAGGCAAGCTGTGAGCACAGCTGTGAAGATAAGGTGGTTCATCTTCCTTGGATTTGAGGGTTGGCAGGGGCTGATTGATAGTTTTAACTTGTTAGAGGTAAGTTGAATTTCACTTTATTGAGGGTATTAATCTCAATAATAGCACAAGCTATTACTGAGGGGGGATCCTTTATTTATAGTACTCCCCACTTGCAAACTTTTGTAAGTGGGAGTAAAAACAAGGGACTGGGGATCCCAGAAGTTTGGAGAAAGGTTTTGGGAAATGGGGTTTGAGAAGATGGCCAAATTCTTGTTCTTGGGCAATCTGCTGGAGGTTTGGCCATTCATGCCTGGAGCCAATGATGTCCTCTGGTTGTGAAGTCAGCTGATGGGAAAGGCTCATGGGACTTTCCAAATCTATTTTTGGTTTGGAAAGGTTAGTTTGGCTGGGGCCTAGACCTAAGCAAGTGTTGTGGCCCTCTGAATCCCATTGGCTTGAGGTCAAATTATTTTTAACTTTTGGAATCTGGTTTGGTCTATTTTTGGAAGGTTCAGGGTTATTTTTGGACTCTTCACTTTGGTTTGACCTTTCTTTTGCAGGGCAGAAATTATTCCCTGGGTTTTTCCCTGTGGTCAGGTACTTTTCTGATTGGTTGTTTTGTATGGTGACTTCTGATTGGCTGGGGAATGAGGCCTGGAAGCTGGCAGGGGGCCCGCTGGGGGAGGGGTGGGCAAGCGGGTGGCCGGTGGGGGCCGGGCGAGCGGGTGGGGGACTGGCGGCGGGCCCGCTGGTGCCAGCCTGGGCGGGCGTCTGCCCGGATGTTAAATTGTTCCATTTTTATGAAAATCCGTTTTTTCTGAATTTTGGTTTTTATTTCCCCCAAATAAAGGAGGGAATTCTTCATTAAAATTGGCCTCTTTAATTGGGAGTTTCCCTATCTTTTCCCAACATTTTCCTCCTGTCAGAATTTGATTTATGTCAGGAATATTCCTGACACTGAGGAATAACTTGTGCGGGGATCAGCGGGTCAAATTGGCAACACTCCTAATTAGGATGAAGTGCCCGCCATTTGACATCACCATCAGATTTGTTCATAACGTTAGATACGTTAGCAGGCGAGGTTTGAACCTCGGTTGGAACACTAAATTTTCTTTCATAAATACAAAAGAATGACTTTTGAGAAATATTTGAGCCTGATAGCGCTGATTTATATAATTCTTTTCTTTTTTCTTCTTGCTCAAAAATATTTTTAATATCATTTATATTCTTAATATAAAGCTGATTTTCTTTCTCTTTTAATGTTTTTGATATTACACCAAAGTGATCATCAACAATACTTTTCCCATGACATTCTACAAATCTATTGTATTTAATAGACCCTTTAATGTATTTTGGTGCCTATTTAAATAGATAATATAAGAATTCATAGGATCTAAAATGGTTTCCATTATCAGTCCATACTTTGATATTATTTATTTTTTTAAACTTATCTGATTTAAGAAGACTTATTAGACATTCACCTGAAAACAAAGAATCATGAGACAATATTTGAGATAAAAAATCATGGTATTCATATTTAACTTTATTGTTTTCTTTAAATACCAATGCAAACCCCAATAAAGAAATAGGTCTTTTGGAATAAAAACAGTTATTGGTTTCAATTAGACCACCACCAACTTTTAAATTCTCCTTAAAATCTATGACTATAATACATGATTCATTATCTAATTCATTGATATCTTTCTTATATTCTCTATTTTGATGAGCATAAAAGTCTTGGTGCTGATTAATAGCTTTTAAGTCACTGTTTATAGATTCTGGTAATAATAAGGTTTTACTTTCACATTCTTCTTTTCTTTTTTCTAAGGATGATTTTAAGTTAAAAATATTACACATGTCAGTTTTTTTTACTCTTTATTATATTTTTTGGTATTAATTTATAATAAGTTGAAAGTGATATTGAAATTTCATTTTTTATTTTCATATTTTCATATATTTCTTTTTTGTTTTTAATAGAGAATATTTTATTTCAGTTGAATATTCATTCATTTCTTTTTCAGTGTCTTTATAGATTTTTTCTGGTGCTTTTTTGTAAACTGGCTTGTTTCAAAAGAATTTTCCAGTAGTTTTTTAATTATTTTTTGATTATTTCTTTTTTTATTGAATAGTTATTATCTTTTTGGCTTTTTTTGTTTAAGATTAAATTTTTATTTTTATTTATTTTTCTTGAGTATTCAAACTCACTTTTGGTTATATTAAATCCCATATCAGTAAGCTCTTTTAAAGAGTAACTGGAAGTAACCAGAGATCTCAAGGCTGGGAGATGCTTTTGAGGAGCAGATTTCAGAAGATCCTTTAAGTTATCAATTATCCTATTTAGTTTCTGATTTTGGATTAAAGAAATGAACTCTGTTTTTCCAAACTCAGTTTGAGTGAGGAAGTGATTGATGAAGGAATTAAGATTGCCTCCAGAAACAAAGAGGAATGCTTTCTTTAGCATAGCAATTCTTTCTCTTTTTGTTGATGCTCCCAGTGAGTAAAATGGCTTCATGACAGAAGTAAAGTTAACAGATTCCATAATATTGGATTTGTGATTGCTGATAAAGAGATGCTTTGTAGATATGCCTTGCAAAAGAGTGCTGGTTGCAGGAATTATATCTTTTTGTGAAGATGGTTTGAAGTAAACCTTAGGTGGTGCTTTAGCTCTTATATACCAAGCCTTATGACACCATTCTGAAAGAAATGATGTGACAGCTTTATTTACAATTTCATAATTGAATTTATATTTCTAGAATAAATGAAATCCCCAGTTTTCATGCATAAGTGATATATGTGTATCAGCTAAGCATCAAATTACATCATATCCTCTTTGTAATTTATGCAAAACAATTAAAATGATGTATTAACTTAATGATAACTGTTCCGCATATTTTTAAAATGATAAAATATTAAAGAATTGTATCCAAAAAATGCTTAATTTGAAGTTCGCAGTTCACTTGAACCTCAAAATTCATCTAAACAGCAAATAAATTAACGTCCTAACTTCAAACTACCATAAAATCCTAAATAATTAAGCTTTTTGAATAAAATAAAATGCGGAAATAATGCTCTTGATCTTATCTTTAATTTCTTCAAATAAAAAGCATATATTAATTAATAAAAAATTAACTTTTTTAAGCTTTAAGCAATCTATTTTATTTCATTATCAAAATAATACAATAAAATCTGACATATGATCTTTTAAATTGCTTTTGCTTTAATATTCAATATTATATATATGAATATTTTAACATCAATAGAAAAATAAGATTTTTGGCTTCATTTTGATAGTTTACAGTGTGAAAAAATATTAACTTTTTGTTGAGTTATTACTGTTTTAAATATAAACATTTGTAATTTGATTTTTTCAAAATCGAACTGTGTTATGCTGCGACTTGGGCAGCATGTGTATTAGAAAATGGCCTAATCCCTAAAATAATGACCCATTTCCCCTCAGCAACATTAACATAACTATAAAGGATTTTGTTTATCCGAAGATTTACAAGCTATCCTTCAATCTAGTGTAGTTTAGAGAATAAAACTATACTTAATTTTTAATTCCCTATTTATTTTGGAATGCTTTCAAGGCAAGTGAATCCAGCACTTGGGTATTGCTTTTTCTAAAAAGATGTGGTAATTTATTTGATGTTTGCTGCCATTTGATTTGAATCAAGTTCTGCCGCTGGTTTTAATGCTTTTGAGTGGTTTTGGTTTAATAGATTTATTGTTCAAAAATGGATTGAAGTGACTGGCAAATCAAGGCTCGACAAGCCAAGTCAAATCACAACTTTAAAACAATAGTGTCGGTTTAAGTGGAGTTGTAAATTCATTTGTTCCAGTACGCTTTGGGCCACATATTGGATAGTTAATTAAAATCTAGCTGGAGTTTCACACATAATCTTGTTCTGATACCAGATATGTAAGTTTGTGAGTCTTGAGCTATTGCAAAGTTTTATTGTGTTAGCCTAAATAAAATTTTACTCGAAATACTCCAATAAAACGTCCAATTTGAATGCTTGCGAAGAGCTTTTGGATCGCTTTGATAAACCTTTTTAACGATTAATGTAAATAAATTCTCAGAGGAAACTGCTTACCCTTCAGTATTTTTTTTCTAGTAAAAGAAAGATTCGCATTAATATTTTTCTTTGTGGTTGGAGGGTTATATGAAATTTAAAACTAAACATTTACCTTTTTAAAAGTTACGGCGAAGAAAAATGCTGCGCATTTAACTCCCTTTTTACACAAAAACCCACTTGGGCTTTTTCTCGGATACTTAAAACTTTATAAAACCCCCGCTTTTATATTTGTTTACCTGCTTGGAAGGAGTTTGATCTAATCAAGCTAATCATATAGAAACCACCAAGTTCTTTGAGTAGATGCAGGAGCCGGTTATCTTTATAGATTCAAATTTTGCCCAAAGCCCAACCAGCGCTAGCCCCCAGCTGGAACTTTCCGACCAGGATCTAGATTTCGAGGAGCTGCTGAGCGAGGAGCTTCCGTTGAATGAAATCGATGGTAATGTCGCCACAGAAACCTTTTTTAGGAGCTCATAGTTTAGCAAGTAATTTTTTGCAGCTAAATTTTAGATACATTTTTCTTCTTTCAATTTCAGAGATTTGTTTTTAGACCAGATTTATTTACCCTCATTTAATCTAAAATGAGCGGAGTTGCCTTTTAGAGTTGAAGTTACCAAATGAATTTTATAGCTGCTCTGATGATTTTTTAATTCTTTTATACTTAGAAAGGATCGCTTTGCTTCAAGAGAGCGAATTGATTCATGATGCCTTTACCAATGTAATTTAAATGCACAAAAATCCCCACAAATTAACCTTGTCTGGTTTGGGTTAAAGGGAGTCGATCTTAGAGCCTACACCGAAGAGGCCCAAAAGGAGCTACTGGAGGCAGAAGAAGCTTTGATAAATGACTGTAAGTTTTTGTTGTCTATCCTTTAAAGAGCTTTAAAATAGAATATATATTGTATTGGCTTTTAACTCCAGCAGCTTCATATAAGAGCATTGGCTAAGTAGCACTCTTATAAAGTTGCCAGCTTGGTGGAATATTTTGTGCACATTAGGAGTTTTAATATTGAGCTAATGAAACCAAAGTTAATGACCAGTTGCCTGCGATTTTGGAACTAAGCAAGCAAGTGGAGGTATAGTTGAAAGGGATTGGGTTTAACGCGAGGTTCAGCAGTGCGATGGGGTGCTTGCAGCTATGGAGCAGGTACTAGGCGGATTCCGTGGGCGTCTGAGAGAGTTGAACCAGGACATCTCTGAAATCCAAGCTCAATCACGAGAAATGCAGATTAAGCTTGCAAAACGACTGGTTTGTGGCTTGTGTGAGTAAAGCTGATATAGTTTAGGAGGTCCACAGGCTGCTGACCCGAACAATTGACCAGCTGGCTATATCGCCCGAGAATATCAGGTAAAGAAGCCAGGCTTGCATACGAATTACAGGATAATTTTGGAAGGGCATATTGGAACAGACTATGTGGCAAGTTTACTTGCGCTACAGAAGAACTTCATGTTCATGCAGCTCGAGGCAGGACGAAAGCTGCCCGCTTTCAAGCAGATGGCTCCCGAGCATGACAAGCTCCGCTTCAAGGTATGTCCTTAGAAATCCAATCTAACGATCCAGGCTGCAAAAACCATTCGACAGTTCTTCTTGAGTCAGCTTGAGAGCCTTGGTAGCCTTGCTGGCGAGTTAGCTGACTTGCATCGGCTGCAGCGAGATATACTCTTGCCCTTCAAGTCTCTCTACCACGTTATGGTTTCACGCCACCCTGGCGTTGCGGCAGAAATCGCACAGCACTACGTCAACTATTCTATTGTCTACCACCTTCAGACATTTGACCACTACCTCAAGAGTCTGTTCCGGAGACAGGTAGGATGGTATATACGCTAAACTTACCTGCAGCTAGTGGTGGGCGATAAGTTGGACCTACTTGGCAACGACAGCAGCCAG
Organism: Entomophthora muscae; assembly: GCA_014839935.2. NCBI lineage: Eukaryota > Fungi > Entomophthoromycota > Entomophthoromycetes > Entomophthorales > Entomophthoraceae > Entomophthora > Entomophthora muscae. The sequence goes on along the minus strand of QTSX02000276.1, from coordinate 37,939 downwards.
AAAAAAGGTACATGCAAACACTTCTATTATTGAATGCATAGCTCTCCTTGACTTCTCTATTTTCGGAGGAGCGGTTTCTTTAAAAGATAAACACAATCTTCTCTCCCTTGGAGAAAGAGGCCTGGTGCTCGAATTCCCTGAGGACTATGTGCCCATTGGTTTGCATGGAGTTACTAAGCATCGCTTTGAAGAGCTGTTCAAAAGCTTTAACTTTGCGCTATCCGTAAGCCTTGCCCAAGAGCATCTCTTCCTGCAGCAATTCTTTGTCATCAAGCAGAAGGAGTTTCCAGCAGAACTGCTTCCTGAACAGATGTTCAAGGATATCTTTGCTCGAGTTTTCAAGCGCGTGCACAACACGCTTCAACAACAGATAGACGGTTCTTACGACGCAATCGGTATACTTCTATGCATCAGGCTTAATGGACAGTTCTCCGCCGAGCTTCGTGACCAGCTTGGAATCACCAGCTTAGATGGCGATTACTTCCATACCACTGACCGCATCTTCTGGCCACGGTTCCAAGCTGTTTTAAACTCACACATCCACAGCCTTAAAAAATCCTCCCTGGTCTCCTCCTTCAACCCTAAAGACATTCTTCCACATTACCTCTCCCGGCGATATGCCGAAATGGCTGCCTCTATGTTGACGCTGGCACAAGGGCATGACGAACCCATGCTATTTACTAGCTTATCACGGCTTAGAGTTGAGTTTCTGGCCGCCTTGGAGAAAATGAAATCTAAGATTCACCTATACAAGCTCAGTCTCATCTTCCTGCTTAACAACTATGATCTTATCATGGGCGTCCTCGGAGAGCATCCCCCTCGAGCGATCGAAGCCGAACTCGCCCAGTTTAAAACCCTTCACTCCATCACGCTGGATGAATACGTCCAAGAAGAACTTGTACCACTCTTTGGCGACATCACTAAACTCGTGGAAGATCCCAACACCGATCTATCCGCCAACCACTGCTCACAACTGGTGAGTCATTTCAACCAAGGCTATCGTCCTAAGCTTGCAAAGCTAAACTCTACAATCATGGGGAATTTCCCCAATCTGCAACACGCCACAGCAATCCTCCACAGAATATTGGCTCACACCATGCTCGTCTACTCAAAGTTCCTTTCGTCAATCGACGCCAACTTCACTGGTGCCAACCCACTATCCGTTGTGCCTGTCAGCTTACATCAACTTAAAGCTGAGATCAAGAAGTACCGATCAAACTTCTAAGCAAGCCTTCCTTTGAAAGATCACATTGTACCCTATATCCATAATAATCCAAATCCAATAAACTACCACCGCTCTAAACTATACTTTGGTAAGACAACAGCTCACTAACAGGGGTGTTTCATGAGGACTTAAGATACATTATATTTAAATTCAAAATCTTTGAAACTGGATCCAGATCATATACTGCTCTTGTAGGGTTGCCGCACGCATCAGACAATATGTCGTGGATTACTCCAGCTTTGGATCTCCAGTGACTTGGTTTGCCCAGACATCTTTACCATACGCATCAATCAGATAGATCACATTTAGCCTTGTGGCAGGATATCAAGCCTGCGGGTAAGGCATCAGGACAAAGGGTATCATAAGTTTAGACATCCTACTGGATTAGCCGTCGCTCTTGACTTAAACTGCATCTTACTATTGGGTGTTTCAGTCTGGTACACTTGGGTCGTCTTTGATGATCTTTCCAATCAGTCTTTCATGGGAGTTTGTCCAAAGTCTATCAATTTCCAATCCGCCTGTAACAAACCTTTTTGGATGCCTTTTAGATTCTTCCAGATCCGTGGCTCAACCCTCCTCCCCAATTCATTCGAGAGAGGAGACAGCTTGATATCCATGCCGCCCCATTCTGCATGGCTCTGGTTCCTGGGAGTTTTATGGAGGAGCCATCCTAAGGATGCCTAACCCAGGCTCACCGGGAACCGATAAGGTCTCGGGGTTTCTCCTATATACCGCGGCAAAGGGAAGTCATACCAGGCATGTTTTGTTTCTGGCGCAATACACCAGCAGAGCGATGAAGAGATGTCTAGACTATTGTTGGGTGGCCACCCACTAGTTCATCTGACAACTGCCCTTGGGATGCATACATATCCTTATCAACTCTGATAGCTCGAGAAGAACACATGGGTGTCAAGCAATGAAATGACGACAACATCAACGCCACCAGCATAGGCAGAGCTAAAAGCAACATAGACCGGACCTTGTTTCTGTAAAAAGTAGGCCAGGCTGTGGATAGCAAGAACTCTGAAATATTGGAGAGAACCAAGGCAACCTATGAAAGGAAAGCTTAGAAATGGCCACTATATATGTCAAATTATACCTCTGAGAAGCATATGATATAAGGAAAGGCAAAGATTTAAAAGCAGTGGATACCTCTATTGAAATAAGAAGCAAGCCCTATAAAGCTAAAAATACTCCACCTAGTGTCCATATAGATGATACAGTTTTGGAAGCGGAGATCCCGCCAAAAAACCACAGGATCGATTTAGTAAGGTAGCTGGATCAGGCCTTGGGTCACCTTCCACTGGGTAGGTTTAGCCAGTTCTTGGGGAAATGGTTTCTTCAAGCATGAGTAATCAAAGCTGTCACGACATCTCCCCCAGGGGATTGGAAGGTGGAGCCTTGGGTAATTTCTTGCATCTGGCTCTGCATACCGGTAAGCTTGAGTCTCCTTGGGCCTGCTTTGCATAGGCATAGAAGACCATAATGCATCAGCTTACAGGTAATGTAGGTTCTATTCCTTAAAAGGTTGTGAAGTTTGGGGGTTGCTTTGATAGCTATTCCTAGTTTGCTTAGGCCAGGTTGTGGTCCATGTAGGTCATAGTTGGCATTCAAACTTTATCTTCAACTTGGAACTGTCAAAACTTCAGGGTCAACCTAATGGCACAGTTCCAAGCCACAAAAGAAACCTTGCCTCTCAGTTCAATCCACCAAGACCTGTAGTTAGGATATATCAAGCCAAGTCCTTCAGCTGAGATGCCACAGCTAATAGCTCCATATATGGTGTGCAGCCCAAATTTCCTGGAATAGCCCCCCACAAATTAGGATGCCTGTTCCTCTGAAAGCCACAGCTTACACTATGAGCTCCCTTGTTCCAAAGTAAACTATCATCCCGTTCTTACTATTTTCCCACCTGTATAACCCTGCCAAACCTCACAGTTACAGCTAGACGTTTTGGATTTGCAGGGGTGCTTCTCTTTCAAATGGCCCTTATTCCTGGAGGGCTTGGACTTCTTGGGCATACTGCGCTCCTGGATCTTCTCCGCCAAACACTTTCTTGATGGGGGAGGGGTGACCCTTGCTTATCATCAAAGATGGCTGGCCTATGCCCATAAGCTGACCTGTATAGGATCTTATCCCCCTTCCGGTTCCCTTGTGTGGGGAAGGTCATTGGAGCTGCTAGAGGCAAGTGGCTTCTGAGGGTTGGGTTGTGGGCAGCTAGCTTGTCTAATGCTTCACCCAACAATCAATTCTGTCTCACCCCAGCCATTCAATTTTAGATGGTGGGATGCTGGCTGGGTATCAAACACCGCCCTTTGCAAGGGACACCTTGGTGCTGTCTGATGTAGGTCCACTTCCACCATCCGTGATGAGGTGTTCAGGTTCCCCAAGCTCAGCAGCCACCCCGTTGCTGATGTTGTGCCCAATGCCATTGCATTTGTGTTCTTTGGTAGCTTGAGCTTCCAGCAATCTGGCTGTGTAGCAGTGGCAGTGATGGCACACTCCTTGCCTTTTATCCTGGGTAAAGGCCCACAGTTCTCCTTGCCAAGCTTTGACAGGTTGGGTAGTTGAGAATGGTATCTGGGGATCCAGGAGGGCTTCTTAGCTGGCATACCTTTCATAAGTTTCCCATTGGTTGATGGCTTCTGTGGTGCCATCTAACGCTCTTGGTTACTGATAGCATGCCTTAAGATATTTCTGATGGCTTCTACAACAGTTATGCCCTAGAACTCTGTGGCGCCATGGGATGATGCCAATATTCTGTGTTGGCGGGATGCAGGGCACTGTGCTGGCATATGGCGGCCCTCAGTATGGTGCACTATAAAAATCTGGGCAGGTGTTGGCCCTGAAGAAATTCCCTTGGGCTCCTGTAGCTGTGCTGGTAGGGAAGTATTCTTGAAGGCTGTGCATTGGTACCATGGGCCGGAGGGATCCTTGGTGTCTATGCAGATTGGATTCAAAAAGTATAGCCTTGGTATGGCATCTTCAGCCAGGGTAAAGTCCTTGGCATCCTTCTTATGGCTATGCTTGATCTCCTGAAAGCTTGAGGCAATCCATCAGCATATGTCAAGTTCTGCAGAAAGAGAAGGTCCTGATGCCATGCCCAGGGCCTTGCTACTGAACTGAGAGCTCCAAAAATACCATCACCTAACTTATCCACTACACACTCTGAACAAATGACTTAAGTGTAGGAGAAGTCAAAAGCTGTGCTATAAGTGCATAAGTTAAGTGCTTTATTCCAAAAGATGATTCCCTCTTTTTTAACTTTGCTATGCTATAGATTTGTCCACATCCAGTTGCCCTATTGGCTCTAATATATTGTTTGTTTGTGACGCATTATTTCTCCCAATCCAATTTCCTCCCCCTCCTTTAAAACAGTTTGGCAGACTCTTAAGGTCCTTGCGTCACCTTTCTCTACCCCAAAAATATAACTTTGTCAGTAGATCTCTGTTGATTGTATTGCCCTCTGGTTTTCTAGCCTTTGGCTTGGTTTTTTATTGGGTTTCTCCCTTTGACACCCCTTGTATTAATTGTTTAAGACTTGTGCTCTTGCTAAGATGATGTGCTAGCTGCAGTTGAGAGCAAGGATTCTTTCTTACCTTGTTCCCTGCTTCTCACAGTCAGTAGCTCTTTACCTGGCATACATTTGGTAACCATGGGGTACTTTTGGATAATGCTTATTGATTCAGATATCTCTTTGAGATATTTTTCTGCACTTTGAAGAGAACTAATTATTTATGATCAGTTGACACTCCTAATAGTTGTGCACTCTTCAGATGGCAGCAACCTTTAAAAGGGAGTAGACTATGGCCACCAAATCTTTTATATGGATTGGATATCATTTTTTATACCTGAATTTTTTCATAGGCTGCAGGAAGGAAATCCTTGGCTGATGTGTGGATCCTGAGTACACCTCTAGTGTTGTTGTCTGAGGCATCAGTTTTAAAAATATAGATCCTACCTTGGTGGGAATACTAGGTAATTGAGGGAGGTGCCAAGTGTCCCTTGAGATCTCTGAAAGGTTGATCATGGAGAGATGCCCATACAAATTTGGGGGCAGTAAGATATTCTGCCAATCAGTTTTCCTACACCAGATTTTCAGCCAATCTTGATTCAGCTATAAGCTTCTTTGCATATAAAAGTTTAACTTTACAAATGTGAAAAAACCAGCAATACAAAATTAATAAATTTTCTTATAAAAAGCTATTTTTAAAAGTCCTTAATTTTTTGTTTTCTTATTAGTGAAATTTAAGTTAATTGTCCTTTAAAAGGGTATACTTAGAAAACCAAGCCTTTATAAATACAAAAATAAATAAAAATAATTGGATACATAGACCATAGCTTTTGCTAAGAAAAAAGTTTATTTGAACCTTTTATTTACATAAACCCAAAAAAGTTATGTATGAAAAAGATTATAGTTGGATCAAAATTGGTTTAAAATCAGGTGTAGGGAAACCAATTATAGTAATTTTGAAAGCTATGGCAACAAGCAAAAATAATTCAGTTTTAAACAAAATGAACTCAGATTTAAACAAAATTAGAAAATAAACAAATTTATATTAATTTACAATAGATTTTGGTTCATTTCAATTTTGTTTAAATCTGAATTATTTTTCTTGTTGCCATAGCTTTTAAAACTACTGTAACAGATTATCTTCCTTTCCAAAATTTGGAGGATTTCCCTATGATTTATAATGGTGTTTTTGTGAGTGTTCCCTAATCTGGGATGAACCCTCTAAAACATGTAATAATGCTCAGGAAGGTAATGTCAGGGAATTTTCCCCTGACTACATTAATGGTATAGGTAACTTTGTGACAAACACCAAAACAAAGAAAGCCTGCAATCAATTATTTTACACTAAGAATAATTCTGGGGTTGACTCAGACGGGGATCAAACCCAAAACCCTAAGGACAATGCAACAGTTAGTTCAATGAAATTGGTTCAAATTACATTACCTATTTATAACAATTGTATTCATTCAACAATGATTTCTGACTTTGGCTTTGCTTCTGTAATTGTTAATAAGCCACAGAGAGACGTCACTTACCGCTTGAACGATGATTGGCTGCATCTATCTTGGTTTTTGCTCTTGAAACCACTCTTAACACCTCAGCGTCAAGTGCCGTATTTGATCTGCTCTCTTGAATTCATTATCTACCGCTTAATTGTATCTCAACTTGTGGCTTTTCCTGCATGTTACTTGTCCAACTATATAATTTTGTATAGTATATTGCCAGTGATTGATGTACATTTGAAACAGGTATTAATTTCAGTCTTGAAATCAATGAAATTCCCTGAAAAATCCTCTCATTTCCAATGATCCTCTTATTTTGCTCCAGCCTCAACCTTGAAGGTATTTAAGTGAGCCCAACTTATTATTATTACTTGTTCCAACAATAAAGATTATCCTACTCCTTGTTACTCCTTTATTTTCTGATAACACATTTTTGAAGCCATGAGAGGAATTCTATTCCTATCCTGGTTTCTAGCTTACTTCTTGCCAGTGGTATTGGCCTTGGAAAACCCAACACCTACAACTGACTGGTACAACTCCTCTCCAGATGACGCCCACCAAAAGGAATCCCTTGCCCATGGATGATTCAAATACCTTTCTGGACATTGGGGACGTAAATTCCACTATGGTTGCTTGTTTACTACACCGCCTACTGAACCTACTCTGGTTAGACCTTACTCCTCCTTTTACCTCTTGACGTATTTGGTGGGTTACTATCTACTTGGTTGTTTCAGTTCTATGTTTGGAAAATTTGCTTACCTAGGGCATCTAGGACATCTCACAATGGTCACGGTTCCTATCAGCTCGGTAATAGCAGGTTTGAATGTAGGGGCTTTGGCCCATCAGCTAAGGAACTTGTTTCCTGCCAAGTGGGTCCCTGACAGGTAACAAGATCACTTTTTTTCTTGGGTGAGGGACACCATTTAGGGCTTTCACTTTCTCAGGCTCAGGCTTCACTCCATCTTTGTGTCACAGATGGTTTCATCCTAATCAGAATTGCTCACCTGTGCAAAGGCAAGAATCAAGGAATTTGAATCAAAAAAGAGCCTCTGAAGAAATATACTGACATCAATCAAGCCATCAATCAGAAGTGGTTTATAGTAAAATAAGTGAATATTTCATCAAAAGATTCAAAAAAGCTGTTTAAAGCTTCAAAATTCAGAAGTCAGATAATTTGGTATTTTTGACCAAAAACTTGAATTATAGTGTCACAATTTATTTTTGGTAATTTCAAATGGCCTGATTGAGTGAATTCCCCCTGATAGTGCCAGAATTCATTTCTAAACACCCATATTTGCTAAGTTAGAGATCAGAACTATCCCAGTGGTTCAATAAACCTTAAGTTATTTAAAACAGCAATATTTACATTTTGGTTAAAAACTCCATGAAAATGTAGCTTTAATTAACCATTATACCTGTCTGGATTCTTGTGGGCTGCAGTTTCAATTTTTTGGTGATCACAGCCTCTGTGCTGCTTGTCATGTCCCCCAAGTCTGAAATTGAGGAAATGGTTGAACTAATTTTCAAAATCCCACCAAGTTTCCTTGGGTTGTTGCTTTTGTTATTGTTGCCTTGGTTTTTATTGGTTGTCTCCTCCCCATATCTATACTTGAGCTCACTATCTGCAAATTTTGACATTGATAATTTTTTTTTGCTGCTAACTTTTTTAGAATTCGGTTTTTATACCTCATTTTCTCAATACTTTGGAATTTCAGAAAGACTCTACCATTACACTTTGATTATAATATTAACTAGGAAAGATATTTCATTAAGTAAGTAAACACAATAGAAATGTTTGGCAACTATTTTTTTCCAACTGAACCAATGATAGTTCAGTATTTGATTGGGAAAGACAACAGTCCAATAGAAAGGACAAGAATGAATAGAATAAGATAAGATGCAGTTTATTGTAGAACATTGTGGTTAATATATCATATGAAGAAGGCCACAAGGCCACAGGGGGTGGCACAGTGGCGGGTTTCATGTAAGTTTTGAAGCCAAGGAATAAATTGTGCAGGGATCAGAAGGTCAAATTGGTAGCACTCCTAATTAAGAGAAAGTGCCCGCAATTTGATATTGCCATCAGATTGGTTCATGTTGTTAGATACATCAAGGGGCAACTAATCAAGCGCCCCATGTGTATCATAAGATATGTTGGCAGGCAAGGAGGTAAACTTGGTTGCAACACCCCCCTTGCCCCCTGCTTGTTGTCAGACACCAGGATTGGAGCCTGCAGAAGATCTGGGAAGGTCTGTATGAACAACTTTTGTGTAGGAATGGTGCGGCAGGGGCACAAGCAATTGTGATGAAGCTTTTTGGTGTTTCCTTGGGTGTCTTCAAGTTGGTAGGTATGGTTATCATAGTCCACAGATATTTTGAAGGGTCTCAAGTGGTTGGGCTCCAATTTGGCTGAATTGGGGTTGAGGGTGTAGACAGGGTCACCTACAGTGTATCTGTCCTCAAGGGGTTTTGTTCCCCCTCAATTTACTTGTGTTCAATGTCTCAAGCTTTTGCATGCCACTGGCTCAGGGAGGGAGTAGTCAATAGTGGAGGCTTCCTGGGAACCATGAATTGTAATTTCCCTTGTTCTACCCCCATCAAGCTGTCAGGGGTTCCAAAGGCCAAGGTGCTGGGGCTGAACCCGGTGCCCCTGCTGATTCTCTCTTGTAAGATAAGTAGAGCGGAGGGCAGGTGTTCAGTCCACACAGTATTGGGGTGCTCTTGTGAGAGCTTGGCAATCAGTTAGACCAACAAACTATTTAGGTGTTCTACACAACCATTGTCTTGGGAATGATAGGGAGTTGTGACTATCTTTTGAAGGGTTTTCTTGGCGCAATACACCTTTATAATGTGTCCTACAAGCTCAGATCCATCATCTGTGATAAGACGTTTGGGCCACCCAAAGTGGACCACTATTTCCTTGCTAATGAAGCAGGTAATGGTAGTGGCAGTATGGTTGATGATTGCCCATGCTACTGGCCAACAGGTGAAGTAGTCAATGGTAGTTATGATGTATTTCTTTCCCAGTCTGTCTTTGGGGAGGGGTCCCATAATGTCAAGGGCCCACTGTTAAAAGGGTTCCATTGCTTTGATGGGCAGGACAGACTTTGGGGGTGCAGGTTTAGACGTATTCTTTTCACACAGCACACATGTTTTGAGGGGATCTAAGATGTCTTGACGCATAAGCAGCCACCAAACCTTATGTTTCATGATCTCAAAGAGGTTATGTCCTCTGATGTGACCCAAGGTGCGGTGGTAGTGCAGTATTGTGTTACCTTGTTGTGTGGTGGGGATGTAAGGTCTCTTTTCACCTTTTTCTTCCCGGCAGCAGACGTTGCCAGTATCAGTGGTGAACTGACTTTTGTTGTCCTTCAGCTTGGAGATGGTGACCGAGTTAAGGCCCTTGTAGCGGGTCGCCTCAGAGCGCAGGTAGAGCATGGGCCAATCTGGGTCCAAACTGTTGTCCCCAGTGATGGACGCTACATAGAGTTGTGAAAGAGCGTCGGCTGTGACGAGTTCCTTCCCAGGCTTATGTTCAATGCGTAACTGATAGGGGGATAGACGCTCAACCCATCCTGCTTGGCGGCGTGTCAGATGGGACTGCGTGTTGAAATACTGGAGTGACTTATGGTCTGTCAGAACGCGGGGTGGGAAGGTCACACCTTCCAAGTAACAGCACCACTTCTCAACGCAGTGTACAATGGCTGCCAGCTCTTTATCATGGATGGGATAACGTTGTTCCAAGTCAGTGAGCTTTCTGGACTCATATGCTACGGGGAGGAAGACACCATTGTCAGTTTCTACCCTTAGCACACCTCCTATGGGCCTGTAAGAGGTGTCAGTCTTGGGTTTGTACTGGCAACTTTAATTGGGTAATTGTAGTACAGGTGCAGTTGTAAGCCTCTGCTTCAACGTCTCAAAGGCCTGGTCTCTGGCAGATGTCCAGTGGAAGAGCAGTTTGGTGTTTAAAAGTTTTGTGAGAGGTTCAATTAGTTGTCTGCTGTTAGGATGAACTTCCACACATAGGCAACCATGCCCAAGAATGGACACCTGACCCACATTGGTGGGGGATGGCATGCTTGTGATTGCCTTTATCTTGGCAGGGTCAAGATTTATTCATTGGGCAGAGATGGTGTGCCCCAAGAATAGAAGCTCTGATCAGAGGAATTCACATTTAGAAGCTTTTCTTTTAAATGGTGTTTGCAAAGGGTGTTAAGTACAGCACAAAGGTGTTGGAGATGTGTGGTTTAGTTCTAACTGAAGACAATAATGTTGTCAAGATACACAACAACACATTTTTCAATCAGGTCTTTAAAGGTGTTATTCATCAACATGGCAAAGATGGAGGGAGTGTTGATCATTCTGAAGTTCATGACTCTACACTCAAACAACCTGTAGCATGTGAAAAAGGCTGTCTTTGCCTTTTCCCCTGGCACAATGCAGACCTGGCTGTACCTCACAGTAAGATTGATCTTACTGAAGAACTTCACGCCTGCAAGCGTATCAAACAAGTTGTCAATTAGTGGCAAGGGGTACTTGTTTTTGACTGTCACCTTGTTCAGTGCATGATATTTGGTTACCAGGCAAAGTGACCCCTTTCTTGGCTACAAAGAAGACTGTGGCCCCATATGGTGAGAGGGAGGGTGGATAAAGCCCTTATTAAGAGCATTCACAAGGTGTTGACAAAGAGTTTTGTCTTTCTTGGGCATCAAATAATAGAGAGGTTGTGCCTTGAGCAGCGACCCTTGTAACTGGAAAGCATGTTGTATTTCTCTTGGAAGGGACAGTTGATCTAGTGTTTTTATGAATACGTTCTTATACTCCTCAAGAAGTGATACAATTTCTGGAGGTGATGGTGTGGTCTAGGGGGAAGATGTTGTTGGTTTAGAGAAAATGACTTTCACTGAACATTAGCTAAACCCCAGCTTCCCCCTTTGAAGTTGTAGGAGCTGGCCTCTGTGAGCTGCACAAACACTGTGTTACAAAGTAATTTATTCATTTTGATGGGGTAAATCTGAAAGCTTACCCCATTCTGGTTGAGTGTGATCATGGAGGTGTCCCAGTCAATATATGGTCAATTATGTTGGAGCCAGTTGAGGCCAGAAATGACATTGTGACAGAGCCCTGCCATTATTGGCCCAGAGAGCTTAACCTGGATGTTCCTAATTCTCATAGAGAAGGGTATTGTCTTATGTGTGATAACCACCCTACAGGAGTTGGCCACACATACTGCCTTGAAGCAAATGGGTACTTGGTCTAGCTGCTGGGAGTCTGTGACTTCCTGGTTGACTATGGTGTGATTGGCCCCAGTGTCTACCAAAAATTTGTGGGTGTTCCCACAGAAACAAAAGGGATAGACCAAGAGGGTGATTTTATTTGATGAATGACTGGCTTGGAGGATGGGGTTGTCACTGTAGACTTGGAAGACATCTAGCATCTTCACTTCATGCATTCTATAGTTGCAGGGATTCTTAGCAAAGAGAGATTGAGAGTGTGGGTCAAGCAGGGTTGCAGAACCTCTTGTATCTAAAAAAACCCAGGCTTTTCCCAAATCCTCAATTTGAGCCAACTGAAGCTCCCCCCTTGCAGGGGCTCTTGGCCTCATTTTCCTGCTGACAAGATTGGCGGCAGCCTACTTGGTTGTGAGTGCTGCCAGGCGCAGGATGAGGTTGAAAGGGGGCATTGTTGAATCTTTAAAATCCCATTGAGGCTTGATTGTTAGCCTCTACAATGGCCTTGTAAAAATCATTGGTAGAGATGCAGCGCCCTACAGGAACCCATTTACAGATGTAGGGCTTCAGCCCATTGACAATGAGGGTAAGTAGCATTGCATTTCTGTCAGTGCTGGCTTTGGGGGTGGCAGCAAGTTCTTTCTGCCAGGCTTTGAGGTACTCAGGGACACTTACTGTCTGTTTGATAGCAAGTAGAAGGGTCTCCACTACAATGGGCAAGAAGGTCTTGCTTTAGCAGGGTCTGGCAGTGTCTCTGAAGATGGACCAAGTAACTTTGTGTTCCTGACTGGCCCAGTTGGTGAACCATACCTCAGCAGGCCCCGTGAGGCGCCCAGAAGCAGTGGCAATCCACATGGGTTCAGGTAACTGGAAAATGTGGAGGCAGTTTTCTGTGGAGTGGAGTCAACTGACAATGTTGACCTCTTTCACACCACCCTTAAAGAACTCTAGTTGGAGGTTCAGCATACATTATGAGAGGTCCAATTGTAGTGGTGTGACACTGGCGTTGTGTTGCCCTAGGTGGAGACAATTGTAAACGCCGGTGAGTACCAACTGGTCCTGATAGATAATGTATCCCTCAGGGATGTCCCCTTCAGGGATTGGCAGGAAGGTTTCTTGGTGTGGAGTAGCCATACAGCCTGTGCCCTGTCCTTTCTTGGGGGAATTTCCTTTTAGGTAGGTTGACAACCTACCACTGCTACCACTGTTGCAACTGAACCAATGATAGTTCAGTATTTGATTGGGGAAGACAACAGTTTAATAGAAAGGACAGAAATGAGAAGAATAAGATGTAGCTTATTGTAGAATATTGTGATTAATATACCATATGGGGAAGGCCACAAGACCACCAGGGGGTGGCACGGTGGCAGGTTCCATGTATTGTTTGAAGCCAAGGAATAACTTGCACAGGGATTAGCAATATTGAATTGACAGCGCTCCTAATTAGGATATAGTGCCCACAGTTCAATATTGTCATCAGGTTGGTCTATGTCATTAGATACATCATGGGGCAATTCATCAAGCGCCCCTGTGTATCATGAGATACATTGGCAGGCAAGAGGGGAATCTTAGTTACAACACTATCATCCCAGCTTCTGGGCCATGGTCTTGGGTGGGAAAATCTATATTGTACCTATTTGAGTTAGCATAAATCTTATGATTGGCTTTACCCACCCAATCCCAGAAAAGGACAGGCTGGCCACCCAAAGTTGGTTTCCTGACAATCTAGAAGGTTTAAATCTTTTTATAATGATTGATTTAAGTGAAAGATACCATCAAATTTAGATAAAACCTGAGTATATTTCTAAAACAGCATTCAGAACCAAGCATGGTTTCTTTGAATATAAGGTCTTAAACTTTGAAATGACTAATGCCCCCAGTATCTTTATGTCTTTCATGAGAAAAGTCTTTAAATGTCACATAATAAAATAGTCATAGCATACCTATATGATTCAATCATTTGCATCATAAACAAGAACCACATTGAAAAAATATATGTGCATTAAATACTGTAAATTCAGAACCTAAACATAAAAATGCAGTATTGTCAAATCCTTGGTCCAAATTTTGAATCACATTTGTGAAATGGCATTTTTTAATTAAATTTAATTCTTTGTATTTTTATTTGAATATTTAAAAATGCGGGAACTCATAGACACTTTGCAAATTTCAAGTCAAGCTGCATATTTCCTATGGACAAAATGAATTAACTGGAATCAGATTTAAAGTGTTCAAATCCATCAACCATTTTCATTAAGTTTATTTTTTTGAAATTGCAGGATTGTCAAATCCATGAACCAAATTTCAAATCATAAATGAATTTCACTAGTAAACACAAATAATAATTGCGGGATTTGGAATCCAATTTTTATGCACAGTAAGAAACTAGGACAAATTAGTCCAAATAAAGAAGCTCCACTCTGTATAAAATCAAATGAAAAATTCAATCTCAATAACCATGTTTAGACATGAAATTAAGTGAAATTTAAAATTGTCTAAGCTGGAAATTATTCAATATTCTGCACTCCAAATCACTAATCTAGCAACCACAAACCCATATAATGATATATGAGCCACCCTCCTGATGACACAGAATTTTTTAAAAGTTTGGCCCCAGTGTAGCCAGGGGCCAAACAAACTTTGTTTCAAGGAAAGAAGGAGAGGTGGGAAAGTAAAATCTTCAGAGGGAAAAATCACCAGATTACTACACTATGTGTTAATGTATTGCTATTAAGAATGATTGATTACAATAGATTTTAGAAAATACTAATAATGAAATATAATATATATTACAATCTATTTTTATCAAGTTGTCTTTTAATTGGTGTGTTGATAGTTTATTTGCTGTTGATAATGTGCTTGCAATTAATTGGATAGTTTCACCTCCAGTTGTCTTGGCAATAGGAAATCAAGTTGCCTCTGCAACCACAGCTGGTCTTGGGGAGGCAACTTGATTTCCTATTGCCAAGGCAACTAGAGATGAAGCTATCCAATTAGATGAAAGTACATTATCAACAGCAAATGAACTATCAACACACCAAGGAAAAGACAACTTGATAAAAATAGATTGTAATATATAATTATATTTTATTATTGGCATTTTCTAAAGTCTACTGTAATTAAGCATCTAAATTTTAGCCTTCCTAAAATGGAATAGGGTTATTTTTGATAATACCTATGATTCCTAAAATAATTAGCACAAATCCACTCTAGATCCTTTGACTTCCTGTTTGAGAAACCCAAAATTATATTTATTTCAAATTCACCTCATTTGTGATTTGAAATTTGGTTCTTGGATTTGACAATCCTGCATTTTTACGTTTAGGTTCTGAATTTACAGTAACAAAATGTTAGTAAATATTTATCCAATAAATGTGTTACCTAGTTGTTCCAATCAATCAGTATTTTTGCTGCTTTGGATGATGCAGCCAGTGTTTGATATCATGCAAAGCCACCAGAAATTAATTCTATTAATCAACAAGAGGCAAAAGCAACTGTTTTATGCTTTCTTCCATTATTCAGCCTTACTCAGCAAATACCAATTTTGGTTTAACTTTTTAAGATATTTATGTTTAAAAGTGGTTTCTTCTGCCTTGAAAAAACAGTTTCAGGATTCAATAAGTGACTTAGAGGTTGTTGCTTGCATACATAACAGAGGCCTCACCCTTTTCTCATTTTAAATTCTCTGGTTAACTGACTGAGTCAAATTTCCCTCTTCATCTATATAAGTCTGTTATGATTCTAAAAAGCATTTTCCAATCAAAAAGTCTTTATTTATATATCAATTATTATTAGAATCCAAAGTCTTTTTCTCATGAAATTGCCCATTCCTCCTAATCCTGGAGTGCTTTGGTATACATGATTCTTATGGTTTATTTAGATCCAGTTTTGTATTTATTCAGTATCATTGGGAACCAGACCTTATTTTATTTCTGACCCTTCTTAATCTCAAGGAGCTACTTGGCGTAACATGATTCTAGGACAGTGATACACAGATTTGCTGCCCTCAGAGAACCCCTTTACAAGAAGAAACCTAAGTCATTTTCAGATATTACTGTAACACCTGCTCTTCCAGTGTTCCATTCAATAGCTGCTGCCTTCCTGTTAAGTTAGTTGGGAGCATAATTCTTTCTGGGCCACTTCAATCCTCTCCTGGGCCAATATTGTTTGACTGGGGAGATATTTCACATGGATATGGTGTCTGTGCCATTAGGATTCTTTATCACAGGGTTAAATCCCTCTTCTTTAACCCAGTTTGTTGGGAAATTGTTTCCTAGAAGGTGGGTCCCTGACACCTCCCTTTTGTCAGAAATCAAGGAAAGACAACAAAGCTTTTTTGGACCTCTCTCAGAGATCAAAACTTCATAAAAATCAAAGAAAAGATGGTAACTGCACCCATTATAAAACACTTTAACCAAGACATAATCTAAAGAATGAGAACATAAACCTCTGATACTGCTTTTAGAGGTTTACTCAGAATACAGAAAAAAATAAAAAAATCCTTTTCTTTTGAATATAAATCTTAAAAGCTCTCAGATGCTGAGCACATATATCTAATCCATGACAAAGATTTGGTTGTCATGAATATGTTTTATAAAATAATCCTAAAATCTGAAAGATTCACAGATGTTCTAAGTGCTAACTTGCCGCACATCACTAGTGTTTTTTAAGACACAGAAGCAACTTGCAATAAGGTAAGCTTAATTGATGAGTCTTACAAAAAGATATCCTATGTTCAGTGAATAAAATTCAGGAAAAAAGTTGCTTACTGCAGATATATTATTAAAGCTATACCAAAAGCACTTACTTTGTGTCAAGATTAAAGACCCCATTTGGTCTGTGTTGATAATGGGAGATCTCCAAGAGATACTCCCTCTTAAATTATAATGAATACTTATTAAAAATTCCTTAAAAAACCTGTTTAAAAATGCCTATGATACACTTTACTGTATACTATCAAGTGGTGACACAGTACCATATGTGTCAGGAACTGCATTCCTGACTTCTCAACACTTGCATCAAATGTAAACATTTTTAAGGCCAATAATATCTTTAAATTCTCTTCTGAAATTGACAACATTCAACTTTTATCTTTACAATGAATTTAATATTGTTGCAACCAAGATTAATCCCCTGCCCTCTAATATATCTCAAAATACACAGGGGCGCTTGATGAGTTGCCCCATGACGTGACAAACGGTATGTGTCAATCTGAGCGCAATGTCAAATTGTGGGCACTATCTCCTAATTAAAAGCGCTGCAAATTTGACATGCTGATCCCTTGCTCAAGTTATTCTCAACCCAAACCTTATGTTGAACCTGCTACTGTGCCACCCCTGGTGGACTTGTGGCCTCTTGATATAGTATATAGCCATAAAATTCTCTAAATAAATAGCATCTTATTCATATTACTGTCTTTTCTATTTGGACTGTCATCTTCCCCAATCTAAATACTGAGCTATAATTGGTTCAGTTGCAACAGTGGTAGGTTCAATTAACAACCTACTATAAGAAAATCCCCCAAGAAAGGACAAAGTGCTAGCTGCATGCCTACACCTCACCAAGAGACCTTCCTCCCCATCCCTGATGGGGACATCCCCAAAGGTTACATCATATACCAAGATCAGCTAGTTCTCATCAGCATCTACAGCCAACTCTGCCTGGGACAATGTGATGTTAGTGTCACCTCATCTCATTCAGATCTGTCACAGTGCATGCTGAACCTACAACTGAAATCCTTCACAGGTGGTGTGGAGGGGACAAACATAGTAATTTGGCTGCACTCCACAGAAACCTGCCTCCGTATCTGTCAAGTACCTGAGCCCATGTGGGTTGCCACCGCATCAGGACACCTCACTAGATCTGCCACAATATGGTTTACCAACTGGGATGTTCAAGAACACAAGGTCACTTGGGTGGCCTTCAGGAACACTGCCAAGTCCTGCTAAAGTGAAACCTTTTTGCCCATTGTAGTGGTGACCCTCTTGCTTGTCATCAAAAAAACAGGAAGCGTCCCCAAATACCTCACTGCTTGGCAAAAAGGGCTTCTGCTGCCCCAAAAGCCATCACCAACAGAAACACCATTTTGCTCACCCTTATCATCAAAGGGTTAAAGCCCCATATCTACAAATGGGTTCCTGTAGGGCTCTTTACTTCCATTGATAATTGATACAAAGTCATTAAAAAAAAAACAACTAAGCCACAATAGGCTTCTGCAGATCCAATGTTGCACCCCCTCAACTTTTTACTGCGCCTGTTAGTGCCCACAATTAAGTAGACTGTCATTATTACCATCAGCAAGAAAATGGCAACAAGCACCCTTGCAAAAGGGAGCTTCAGCTAGCACAAATTGAGGATTTGAAAAAACTTGGGGGTTGTAGACACAAGAGGCTCTGCAACCCCACTTGACTCATACTCCCAATCTCTCCTTGCTAAAAATCACTGTGACTACAATGTACATGAGGTAGAAACCTTGGATGTATTCCAGGTACACAGTAATGACCCACCCTCTAAGCCAGTCATTCATCAAATAATTTTACTTTCTTGGTCTATCCCTTTTGCTTCTGTAGAAACACTTACAGGCTTTTAGTAGACACTGGGGCCAATCACACCATGGTCAACCAGGAAGTCACAGACTCCCAGCAGCTAGACCAAGTACCCATTTGCTTCAAGGCAGTATGTGTGGCCAACTCCCAGAGGGTGGCCATCACACATAAGACAATACCCTTCTCTATGAGAATTAGGAACATCCAGGTTAAGCTCTCTGGGCCAATAATGGCAGGGCTCTGTCATAATGTCATTGCTGGCCTCAACTGGCTCCAACATAATTGACCATATA
Organism: Entomophthora muscae; assembly: GCA_014839935.2. Taxonomy (NCBI): domain Eukaryota; kingdom Fungi; phylum Entomophthoromycota; class Entomophthoromycetes; order Entomophthorales; family Entomophthoraceae; genus Entomophthora; species Entomophthora muscae. The sequence goes on along the minus strand of QTSX02000276.1, from coordinate 19,629 downwards.
TTGACTGGGACACCTCCATGATCACACTCAACCAGAATGGGGTAAGCTTTCAGATTTACCCCATCAAAATGAATAAATTACTTTGTAACACAGTGTTTGTGCAGCTCACAGAGGCTGGTGACTACAATTTCAAGGAGGGAAAGACTTGATTTCAACCAGTGTTCAGTCAAGGATATTTGCCCTGAATCTGTCACACCTCTCCCTTGGATGAAATGCCTCCACCATCCTTAGTAGCGCTCCTCAAGTAGTTCAAGGACGTCTTCAGCAAAATTCTGAATCAAATAACTCCCCCTTTGGAGATACAGCATGCCATGAAGCTGCAAGGGTCACTACTAAAAGCACACTCCCTTTACTTTCTGATGCCCAAGAAGGACAAAACTCTCTGCCAATACCTTGTGGATGCCCTAGACAAGGGTTTCATCCACCCATCATTATCACCGTACAGAGCTGTGGTTTTTTGTAGCCAAGAAGGACATATCACTCTGTCTAGTTACCAATTAATGTTCCCTAAATAAAGTTACAGTTAAAAACAAGTATTCCCTGCTGTTAATTGATAACCTGTTTGACACACTCACAGGTGTGAAGATCTTTAGCAAGATTGATCTTGCCGCGGGGTACAACCAGGTCTGCATTGTGCCAGGGGAAAAGGCAAAGACAGCCTTCTGCTCACACTATGGGTTGTTTGAGTATTGGGTCATGAACTTTGGTATGATCAAAGCTCCCTCCACCTTTGCCATGCTTATGAATAAGGTGTTCAAAGAACTGATTGGTAAGTGTGTTGTTGTGTATCTTAATGACATCATTTGTTTAGTCAAGACCAAACTACACACCTTCAGCATCTTTACACTGTATTAGACACTCTCCAAAAACAATAGCTGAAAGAAAAACCTTCAAAGTGCAAGTTTTTTTGGTCAGAGCTACTTTTCCTTGAGCATACAATCTCCACTCAATGATAAAACCTGGCCCCACCAAAATAAAGGCCATCCTCAACATGCCAACCCCACCAATGTGGGCCAAGTGTACATGTTCTTGGGCATGGTTGCCTACATAAATAAGTTCATCCCCAAGTGCAGAGAGCTTATCACACCCCTCATCAAACTGCTGAACACCAAGCAACACTTTCACTGGACTCTTGCTAGGGATCAAGTCCTCAAAAAGTTAAAAAAAACTTACTACTGCACTCATACTACAGTTTCCCAGTTAAAACTACCAATACAAACTTGAGACTGACGCCTCTAACAGGGCTATAAGTGGTTTGTTGCAAGTATAAACTTATGGGGTCACTTTCTCACTGTAGTATATAAATCCAGGAAACTTACTTACACAGAGCAGCACTATCCTATTCATAATAAGGAGTTAGTGACAATTGTACACTGTGTCAAAAATAGTGATGTTACTTGTAAGGTGTCACCTTTCCTCCCTGTGTCCTGACAGACCATAAGTCTCTTCAGTACTTCAACACTCATTCACATCTGACCCAGTGCCAAGTAGGGTGAGTCAAACATCTGTCCCTATATAAACTATGCATCAAATACAAGCCTGGTAAAGAGCTTATCACAGCTGACGCTCTCTCCAGACTGTATGTAGTGTCCATCATGAGGGATGACAGGTTAGACCCAGATTGACACATGATCTACCTGCGCCCTGAGTCCACCCATTACAAGGGGCTTAATTCAGTGCCATTTCCAAGTTTAAGGACAACATGAGCCAGTTCACCACAGAAACTGGTAATATCTGCTGCCAGGCAGAGATAGGTGAGAAGATGCATTACATTCCCACCACACAACAAGGAGACACAATCTTACATTAAAATTGCCCCCTAGGCCATATCAGAGGATTTAATCTATTTGGTATCATTAAGTGCAAGGTTTGGTGGCCCCACATGCGGCAGGACATTGTGATGATCCACATGTTGGGCAGTTTTGCAGGCAGGGCTGATTTTGGCCAAGAGAAAATATAGTGGCTTTTGATAGGTAGAGGTCTAATAGGTAGCATGGGCTACTAGGGAGGTAAGGCCTGCCTAGTAGGTAACAGTGGCTACTAGAGGCAGAGAATGGACCTGCCTGGCAGGTAACATTGGCTGCTAGGGTGATAGTTGGGAGTTCTGAACCTAGTAGATAACATTGTCTACTAGGGGAGAATAATGGCTCTTCTCCTCAGCAGGTAACATTGGCTGCTAGGGTGCCAGTTGGAGGATCACAGTGAAGACTAGCCAAAGAACTGGAGGATCACAGCAAAGGCTAGCTGAAGAACTTGAGGATCACAGTGAAGACTATTAATAATTATTGGATGATCATAGTGAAGACTAGTTGAAGGACTGAAGGATAAAATTGAAGACTATTAAGAAGGACTGTATGATCACAGTTAAGACTAGCTGAAGGACTGGAGGATCACAGTGAAGACTAGTTGAAGGACTGGAGGATTATAGTGAGTAAAGGACCTAGGTGGTTCATAGTGAAGACTAGCCAAAGGACTGGAAAGTTCATGAAAAGGACTAGTTGAAGGACTAGAAAATCATGAAGAAGGACTATATGAGGAACTGGAAGCTGGTTAAGAAGGACCAGCAGAAGTAGTTGGAGAAACAAGAATACTGGATTTGGACTGTTGAAAGTAGGATTAATAATAAGAAAAAAGCAGTAAAAGACTTAATTAATCTGCCAAAAATGATATGATAAAAAGATTTAGATAAATATCATATAAGAAATAAATAGAAAAAGAAATATTTTACAGAGAATAGACTGTAAATTTATAGGGAATTGATTGAATAAGAAGGAACCAAAGTGAACAGAAACAGGACAGAGAAACTTTAAGGGCAAAGGCTGGAGTTTTGCCAAAAATGACTAATAGAAGCAAGGGGTGAGCAACGGGCAAGTTCAAATGGCCAAAATGTTGAGGAAAACGCAGAGAAGCTCAGAGAAAAGCTGAAGAAATTAGGGCTCAAAAACCACTAAGTAAAACATAGTTGGAAGCTGTCAGGGATCCACCTTGCAGGAAATAAACCTCCCAGCTGATGGGCCAAAGCCCCTACATTCAATCCTGCTATGACCAAACTGATAGGAACTGTGACCATTGCAAGATGCCCAAGCTGTCCTAGATAGGCAAACCTTCCAAACATAGAACTGAATCTCCCTAGTAGATAGTAGCCCACCAAATACACTAAGAGGTAAAAGGAAGCGTAAGGTCTAACAAGGGTTGGTTCAACAGGAGAGGAAGTAAATTAGTGACCATAGTTGAACTTACGTCCCCAATGTCCAGACGGGTATTTGAACCATCCATTGGCAAGGGATTCCTTTTGGTGGGCATCATCAGGAGAGAAGTTGTACCAGTCAGTTGTAGGAGTTGGATTTTCCAAGGCCAAAACCACTGGCAAGAAGTAACCTAGAGACCAGGATAGGAAAAGGATTCCTTTCATGGCTTCAGAAATGGAGTTGTGTCAGAAAAGGTAGAAGTATCAGAAAATAAGATTTTATTTATTGTTGGAACAATTGGAATGAATAAGAATTGGGCACTTAAATAGCCTTAAAATCAAGGCTGAAATATTTGAGTGGAGTTTGGGAAATGATGGGGATTTTCATGAGTATATCATTTTAAAACCAATTGTTTGAAGTGCAACTTAATAATTGTTCAATCATTTTTAAACTGGCATGGTGTAACAAGAGGAACAAAAAAGATCTCACAATAACCAGGCTAATTAAGCGGTACACAAGTGGAAGATCAAGTGTTGAAGAGTACAGAGCCTTATCCAAAAGCATAGCAAGTGGGTCACCAATGATCAGGCTGGCTTGACGCAGCCAATCAGAATCAAAGCCGGAGGTGACATTATCACTCTTGATATTAACCTTTTTGCTTTCAAAATGGTTTTTGAATTTGAAAGCAGATTGAATAGGTGAATAATAAATAGGTAATTTAAAGGAATTGCCTGGTTTTGTACTAACATTCTCTTCCAGATTAGAGTCCTGGGTTTGATCCCTGGTGTGGGAAGAGCTGAAAGGCTCACAAAGGTTGAAAATGTTGTTGTTTGATGTTTTTGAGTTAATAACTAATGGCACTTCAATCAAATTTAGAAGGGAGTCAGGAAAAGGGTTCCTGACAGAAGCGCTCAAGTTTGCCCAGAGAAACGTGACAGGAATTACAGCAAAATTGTTTGGAACACAGAGAAAGTGATTATCTGGAGCAAGACAGCGCCAGGTTTGAACCAGGGTCAAGAGCAAGTCATTTGGGTAAACTTTTTGGCAAAACAGTTGAATCCAGGCATTTGGTTGGTTGCAGTTTAAAGCCTGTTTTTATCACTGTTTTAAGGGCTTTAAATGAAGGGCTTAAGTCTAAATAAATGAGGAAATGAAGTAGGAAAAGCAGGGGTTTAATTGGATGAAGAAGAAAAAATGTTTAATATATTGTAGAGCAGAAGAAAATGGATAGTTTAAGACTGGAAAGCCCAGAGTTCCGAGAGAAATAAGGACTGAAACAAGGAGCTATAAAAGGGGTTCAATATGAGACTTTTCAGGGACTGAATCAAGTGGAATAAAAAGGCCACTAGAGCTATACATAGAGCTGGAGACCAAGATAAAGGTGCAGAAGACCAAGATAAAAGTGCTGGAGCCCAAGATAAAGGAGTAGGAGTCTAATAATAAGGTAAAGGAGTCTAAGACCAAGTAAAAAGAGTCCAAGAGATTGTTGGAGGACTCCAAGTATTGCCACATATCAATGGTTTCCTTGACTCCTGGGCCATATATGTGAGAATTGGGGAGCAGGTTAGTAGGAAATAAAACCAAGCTCTCAACCACAATAAAAATCACGGTTTCAGCAACAACCAAAAGGTTGTTGCCAACAATTCTTGGGAGGCCAAGGGGGGAAGGAATCAACTGAACACCAAAAGTAACAGAAAAAACCAAATGGCCAGATTAGACTAACAAATTTTGAACTTTATTAGAGTAGAGAATGATGAAGCAAGGTCTTTTACAACTATTGCATTCACTTAAAGAGACAGGATGGAATTTGGGTGAGAAGTTGAATGTCAAAACTGATCAGCCAATATTATGAGGGAATATGGATGCATCTCTTGAGGCAGGAAAATCTGGAAAATCCAAATGGACAAAATCAAAGGGAAAACTTACTCAACTAAAAACTGAGGAACCTGTCTTGGATGCAATTACCACTGCTCCTGGCATCTCTTGTACATGATATTTAACCAGAGGTGTCTCTTGGGTGGGTTAGGTTGGGTATCTTTAAACTAATTCAGCAAATAATAGTGTGAGGACCTTTCTTGGGTTTTTTGGTAAATCTTTGGATAAATATCCAGGTGTAATCTAACAGAGATCCCCAAGCATTTAGTGAGGATTGAAGTAGAGGCCCAAGGGGGGATGCGTAACTTTACAATATACCAGAAGGTTTATAAGGGGATCTTCCTTCTGATAGTAAATAAAAGCCCATTTTGACTACTATACATATTTCTGAGATACATTATCCCCTATTAGAGAATGACAATTTATTCCAGCCGGTCCCTGGCTATGATCCAGGATACACATTGGGGACTGGTGAACAGGAACCCCACAGAAATCCTGGACCTCCTTTAAATGTGTGTTCCATGTGAAAAGAACTTGTCTAAATCCGCTCTGCCAAAGCCAGTCTTACCAATCAGAGCAATGAAACCCTTCAAACAGTAGGCCCTTGACATTGTTGGGCCCCTACCTGAGGACAAGTTGGGCAAGAAGTACATCATCACATTATTGACTACTTTGTCTGCTGGCCAGTGCCATGGGCAACCATCAATCACACTGACACAACCATCACTTGCTTCACTGGCAAGGAGATTGTGGCACGCTTTGGCCGCCCTAAATGGCTTATCACTGACGGGGGGCCTGAGCTTGTAGGCAATGTTATGAAGGCATACTGCATCAAGAATGCTGTTGAGCAACTTGTGATATTGCTGATATGTTCAAAGCTACAGATAGATGTTAGCCTTGCCAATGTACTCTACCTAATCCTATGCAAGAGCACTACAGACTACAATAGAATAGAACTTTGAAGATAATTATATTTATTGATACTGGAGTACAATCTAGCCAGCAACTGCAATCTATCCAGGTGTAACTATGAACTTGTTGTCATCCTTTCAGGTGTCTATATCAATATATACTGCAACAACCCTTGTTCTTGTCCTTTCAGACAGTTCTCAGTGGCTACCTTTGCAATAGGTCTATCTTTTCTGGCTATGTCCATCCTGATTGGCTGTCCTTGGCACATGATATACTACTGGCCTTAGCAGGTGTCCATGGCACTTCAGCTATAGCCTACGCTCTTCTTGAGCTAGCCTACTGTCATTTATCAATTGGCTATATCTTACACACCTATTATTGCGCTGGAAAACTACACTGTATTTAGTTGATGCTTAGAAATTGTCCCTGTTCAGCCCTCCTACATTGGAAGGTAGAATTCTGGTATTCCATTTGCAGGGTTTAATCAGTGATCCTTTTCTGGTTGGCAAACCTTCTGCTTATTAATGCAACAAGTCAAATTAGGGATTATACGCCGTATAATAGCAGACTCAATCCGTTAGTGACTTGAAGAATTATCTGCCGTGTAATACTGAGCCAAACCAATAAGGAACCCAATTATACGCCGTGTAATACTGATCCAAACTTGGTATTTCTTAGCCATTTGTATATCACTTGTTTGATATGAACATATAAGTCCATCAGGCTGTGTGGGGCTGAGTTGATACAACATCCAGTAGGGTAGAATAGATGATATACAATTGATGATTTAGTGATTACACGCTGTGTAATCAGTGATATTCACTATATTGGCTAACGTTTATACAGCATATAATAGTTACATCAATTATAATAAAGCAAGCAATATACAGTGTATAATCACATCACATTGGGACAATCAGTGATAATACAGCTTATAATTGTTACATCTATCATAATAAACTAACAATTACACGGTGTATAATAACGTCACTTGATTATATGATAACCAAATGATAATACAGCGTATAATTGTTACATCTATTATAATAAACTAGCAATTACACAGTGTATAACTGCCATATCTATTAATATAATGATGACCAGTGATAATACAGCATGTAACTGATTAAGATCTGCGTGCAATGATTAACCTGATCATTTGTGGTCAATCAGCCTAATCTCACAAATGCCCTCAAGCAAATAGTCACTACCCCATACCACCCTCAATCCAATGGGTGTGTAGAGCACTTAAATGGCTCCATTGTGCAACTGATTGCCATTCTCTCCCATGAACACCCCAATACTGCCTGGACTGAGCACCTTCCCATCACCCTGCTTATTCTGCAGGCTAGAATCAATTATGGTACAGGCTTCAGTCCCAGCACCCTAGCCTTTGGAACTTCTGAAGGTCTAACTGGGGTAGAGGGGGGATTTAAAGTCCACTTTCTCAAAAAAAACTTCCCCTTTTGCTACTCATTTGCTGGCCTAGTGGTGTGTCAAGGCCTTCAACATCAAATAAGAGCAGATCAAGGGGGCAACTAAAACCTCAAAGCAATATATACCGTAGGTGACCCTGGCTATGCCTTCAACTCTAACTCTGCCAAACTTTAACCCAACCACCTTGGACCTTTCAAGATATCTGAATTATATGACAATTACACCTATCAGCATGAAGACGCCCAATTAAACAATAAAAGACTACATCATGATTTCTTTTGCCCCTGTTGTGATGTCCCTGCAAAAAATCTCTTTATGTGCACCTTCCCAGACCTTCCAAGGTTCCAATTCTGGCGTCTGACAACAAGCAGGGGGCAATGAGGGTGTTACAACCCAGATTACTTCCCTGCTCACTAATGTATCTCAAAATACATAGGGGCGCTTGATGAGTTGCCCCATGACACGACAAATGGTATGGGTCAATCTGAGCGCAATGTCAAATTGTGGGCACTATCTTCTAATTAGAAGTGCTGCCAATTTAACATGCTTATCCCTTTCTCAAGTTATTCTCAACCCAAACCTTATGTTGAACCTGCTACTTTGCCACCCCCTGGTGAACTTGTGGCCTCTTGATATAGTATATATCCATACTATTCTCTAATAAAAATATCATCTTATTCCTATACCTGTCTTTTCTATTTGGACTGTTGTCTTCCTTATCTAAATACTGAACTATAATTTTTCAGTTGTAAAAATATTATGTTTGAGTCCCCACCTGGAAATCAAACTCTTAGAAGCAAAAATAAGGTTAGTATAAGTTGTACACTTAATGTTAGTATCAGGAATGTTCTTTGTATAACTCCTGACAACAATCTATTATTTGGTTTAGGAAAAGATAGCATTCCTCCTTTGGTTTCTTCTGAATCTCCTAAAAATATTAAGTTAGTTAGCAGTAAATGTTCTATTTTACCTTTTGAGGAATTTTCAGGTTTGGCCGCTGAACCAGGATTTAATGCTACGGGATTTGAACTAGGTCTTCTACTGTCTGCCTTGCCGCTTGGTCACTAGAAGAATCAGTTAGTAATAGTTCAACTAGCAAATCATTACCTTGCAAAATTGATTCTAGCCAATCAGGAGCTACGCCAATCCTTTCAAAAGTATCTTTTGAACATCTTGGTGATGTTGAGAGCTCTTATGACTCTGTTTTTGCTGTTGCTTTGCCGTTGTCATTGGGTTCTTCTGCTGGCTCCTGCTCCTCTTCCCCAGCTTTAACTGGGGAATAGTGTGTCTTAACTGACCATGCCTTTGATATATTTTAATTACTTTAATCCAAAAAATGGATTTAAGAGTTTTTAAGTTATCATAATGTTTAGAAAATTCTAAATTCATATTTCAAACTGCCCAGGATCTCCAGATTTCCCCAATTTTATCCCCATGAAATTTGATCTCCTTTATGTTTTTCCCAGATCATTATTTTGTTACCATGCTATATAAGGCTGGTAAGTTATGAGCTATCACTTGTTCAATCAATAAAGTCTACATTCACCCACTGTGAATCATTTTCCTTATTCTTTTATAACTTGACCTTAAGCCTTAAAATGCAAGACCATGAGATTACCCAAGACTCCTCCTATGGAGTCTCTTGGGTATAAATAGTTGTTTTGGATAATCTTGCTGCCGGCTGCAATGGCCAGCATTTTGATGGGTTTGCGCGCAGATTCAGGCACCTCTCCAGAAGCACAATTCCTTGACAGCTCTTGGCGCCAGGTTATACCAGGAGTATGGTATAGTGCTATACCCTTATCTCATAACCCACCTCTCAGAGAAGAGACCAAGAACTACCAATCTGCTTCCCAGATTCCTAAACCCCAAGTCTTCTGTCCTTTGGCTTCTGTCTTCCTCCTGTGTTACTTGGGGGTGTACTTCTTCTTGGGACATTTCAACCCGCTGTTGGGAAGATATCAAGTGTTTGGATAATTATTCCATTTAGGAATGGTGTCCTTGCCTGTAGGAGCCTTGGTAAACGGATTAAATCCATCTGCCATCATTCATCACCTAGAAAGATTACTTCCTAGTGGGTGGGTGCCTGACAGTTAGCTTCTCAAATTTGAATGTAGACATCATATTTGTTCCTGGTGTCAGTTTTAACTCTATTTTGCATCAAAAAACTTCTAAAGTGATAATCAAATACAATCCTTCATGTATTGTTTCTGATTGATTGCTTGACTCCTAAGCTACAGTTTTAGATAGCATTAGTGAAATTGTAACCAGTGGCCGTTATTTAACCTGTTTTTTCTTATTTGTTCTTTATGGGTTTACTGTAAATTCAGAACCTGAACGTAAAAATGTGGGATTGTCAAATCCTTGGTCCAAATTTTGAATCACTTTTGTGGGCAACTCAGCTGAGTGAAAAATAAAATATTTAATAAAATCAACCATTTATTTTGATTTTTTTTTGGTTTATTTAAATTTGCAAATTTCAAATCTCTTGAGCAGATAACTCAACTAACAAAAGACAACTCAGCAAAAAATGCAGGATACATGAATCAGAAATGCGAGATTCTTATGTACAATTTGAGATTTTCTGTATTTCAATTGAATCATGGACATCAGGTAAAAATTAAAAAATCTGAAATTGCGGGATTGTCAAATCCAATAACCAAATTTCAAATCAAAAATGAGGTGAATTTGAAATAAATATAATTTATGGGTGTCTCAAAAGGATGCTAAAGGATATATAGTGGATTTGTGCTAATTCTTTTAGGAATCATAGGCATTCTCAAAAATCACCCTATTTCATTTTAAGACGGCTAAAATTTAGATGCTTGATTACAGTAGACTTTAGAAAATGCTAATAATAATATATAATTATATTTTATTATTAGCATTTTCTAAAGTCTACTGTAATCAAACATCTAAATTTTAGCCGTCTTAAAATGAAATAGGGTGATTTTTGAGAATGCCTATGATTCCTAAAAGAATTAGCACAAATCCACTATATATCCTTTAGCATCCTTTTTGAGACACCAATAAATTATATTTATTTCAAATTCCTTGCAATTATGATTTGAAACTTGGTTCTTGGATTTGACAATCCCGCAATTTCAGATTTGTTAATTTTTACATGATGTCCATGATTCAATTGAAATACACAAAATCTCAAATCATACATAAGAATCCCGCATTTCTGATTCATGTATCCCACATTTGTTTGCTGAGTTTTGTCTTTTGTTAGTTGAGTTATCTGCTCAAGAGATTTGAAATTTGCCAATTTAAATAAACCAAAAAAAATCAAAATAAATGGTTGATTTTATTAAATATTTTATTTTTCACTCAGCTGAGTTGCCCACAAAAGTGATTCAAAATTTGGACCAAGGATTTGACAATCCCGCATTTTTACGTTCAGGTTCTGAATTTACAGTAATATATTACCACTTAATATATTTAATGTTCTTCTCCTGCTCTAACACCAAATTCATTTGAAACTAATAAATGAAATTTATTGAAATGACATCTAAATCTACTAGTTTATTGCAAGAAGCAAAACATTGGCATTTAATTAGCCTCAAGTTCCAGTTTTTCTCACTTGTGCCCAAGTGTTTCAGCCCCTAGATAGATAAGACAATAGTTTTTCCATCAGGATTAAGCAACACAATAATCATACAATTGTGCAATTGTTCTGTTGTGTTTCAATTCCCTCTTCAATTGTCAACTAAATCAGAGCTCTAAATATGGTAAGTGATAGCTCAATTAATTACGCACACAATCCAACAAAGAAAATTCAAGGTTCAATTCCACAAAGTGGCTGATTTGCGCCAATTTCCTTAAATGGGAAACCACATGAGACCAGTCATTATGTTGCCCTTTAATTCTTATGCCACACTATATTTCCAATGAAAGCAGATCCTATTTCCTGTTCCAGCCAAACATCAACCATCTTCTTTCCTTATATAGTCTAAAATAGTTAAAAACAAATAAAGTAGTTTTTGTCATAATGTATTATATTATTCTGTCCTAATTTAGTCTGCAACTATACTCACAACAGAAATTAGCACCCTAAGCTGCTTCAAACACAACACCAAGTGTAACATATCTCCAAATGGGTATATAATATTTTATCCTGATTATTTATTGATTATCTAGCAATTTTATTGGATATCTTTATTATTAATGTTTTAGTCTCTTTCTCTTTTTCTTTAAAGTTTAACTTGGTTACCTTCAAGTATGAAGGTTAACCTGATTTTTCTCTTCTAGTGCCTTTCCATTGCCTTCTTACCCTTGTCAGCCAGGATGCCAAGGTGAAACCTGACTGATTCAGCTCTTTTACTGTTGAAAAGCATGTCATCAAAGCCTTATCTAATGGTTGATTCAAATACAAAACTAGACACTGGAGACATACATTCAATTATGATTGCTCTACTTCTTCAATCCCTGTGGAAGAACTTTCCTTTGTCTGTCCTAACGCCTCACTATACTTGGTCTTATAACTTTCAAAATAATACTTTCTGGGTAATTTTAGAAGTATGCCAGGATGGTTTTTATTCTTGGGACACTTTGGTCATCTTGCCATGTTCATCTTGTTTGTAGGATTTATAGCTGCTGGCTTCAATCTGGGGGCCTTTTTTGCTAATTAGGAAGGCTATTTTCTGAGCAATAGACCCCTGAAACTATGTGATGTCAACATAAAACATTGCTAACATATTTTATTATCATAGAGACTTAGGATAAAACCTCATTATAAGCTTATAAAAATACCTCAAAAACTGGGATCAGTGGTTAAAAACTCTAGAAAGTAAAAAAATCCTCAATAAATGAAAAATTGTGGTAAGTGTTCTTGATTCAAAGCATCTTCTAAGTCTGTAGTTCTAATCTTCATGACACAACTATTTAAAGTATGAGTATTGTAAACTTTATGACCCTTTTATGGTGATAAGAAGGAGAATTAATGCATCATCACAGCCATTAATTGTGTAACAAGATGGCCAGTTGCTCAAGCCAACAAGAAACACAAGGACAACAATGCAAGACAATTTATTGGTAAGAAAATAACAATCAAGTTTGAAAATACCAGACTTATCTTCATAGACAAAGGAAAGAAATTTACTTCAGATGACACTAACCTCTACCTCATCCAAAATGGCATATAACACATCCATCAGCCCCTATTCCCGCCAAGAAAATGATAGAGTTGAAAAATTTAATGAATTTATAGTAGAAGCACTCAGTAAGTTATCTGCTAATAACCTATTTATTTGGATAGACATGCTTTCAACTACTATAATTGTCTACCATAATTGATTAAATCAAAATTCAATCAAAAGTGTTTATGAGTTAATATGTCTACACAGGGCAACTGTTTACATTCTTAACCTGGAACCTAGCATGTCCCTACCAAATAAATTAAAAAAGAAAAACAACTCAGACATAAAATAGTACAACAAAACCAACTCAACAAGAAAAATAGATGAGTTGAAAGAAAGATAATTATTCTTTCATTGAGAGATTACAAGTAGGGAATGAAATCTGGGTAGTTAATCATGACCAATACAAGCTTAACCCTACCTGAAAGAACCAGCAATAGTCATTAAGGTCATTAAATTCAAACCCAACAATATCTGTATTATCAAGAGAATTGTCACACAAATATCCCTTAAGGTAATGTACCACAACAAGATCAGATTATGCAAAGCAAGCCAGGCGCAAAAAGATTTCTGCTTACCAGTATCCAAGGCCAAAAAGAAGTAATACCAAGCTTGCCTTCCAGATATCATCAATAATTCCCCAAAGCTCCACTTTTTAAGACCCCAGGGGAGATTTTTCAACAAATTTGATTGATTTATCTTAGAAAACCATTTTTCTGGAAAATAACTCAATCACTGAGTAAAAGATGGCACTCACATCATATCCAGATATTATACTAGAGTAAGACATTCAAGCTTGATTAGAAATAAGCTTATCACAAGCCTCATGACTGGCACAATCTACATGAATGCTATATGACTTATTATCAAGCTATATAACACTCTTTTCTATATTTAATAAAGATGTTATAATATCTTTATTTCCCCTTTATTTTGTATTGTATACTTTTCAGAAGTATATACTTAATGTCAGGCTAGTGATACTTTACTCATTTTTTCCATTCTTGTTATTTTATTAATTCATGCCTCTACAGTGTGAGTAAGATGTATAGATAGCTCAGAAATACAGAAAAGTTTAGGGTGTCATATTTGAATAAGCCTTCTATGTGTATACTACACCCAGGTGATACTATTTTATGATTATCCCATGTAAACCTTCCTATGAAAGTGGTGGGTAAGAATTGAGCAATATATAAATGCATTTGATGTTGACTGAGCTTAGTTTTTATAGTATGTGTAGCAGTTACTTCAAATAAACCTTGCATTACAAAGACATTAAGGTTGACTGAAGAGATAACCTTGTCTTGATAGTTTCCATGGCCCACAAAGATAGTTGTTACTACAGTGCAGAGCATATAAACTTCCTGGGTCTGTAATAAAATTATCTTATTAATTTTCTTTGAAAGTTATGAAAAAAGATAAGGTTTAAAAATGCTGGATAAAGAGACCTATTACTGCCACAATAGTTTTCAAAGCTGTGGCAACAAGTGGAATTGAGTCATCTATAAGAGAAATGAACTTGACTGAAAAGGAAATCAACTCGGCTCAGAATGAAACAGAAGAAAACTCAAATCTATTGATTTTTGATTTTTCTTTGTGCTCAATTGATTTAATTTTGCTTAAAGATGACTCAATTTTGCTTGTCACTACAGCTTTGAAAACTACTGTATAATATGTAACTTTAATTTTTTAAAAGAGCTAAAGAGAAGAAAAATAGTTAAGAAGGTTTGATTCATTTATTAAAAGGGATGATATTTTTTATTTATGTGGCTCCCAGAGAGATAAGTTTTCTAATAACAGAGGCACTAATTTAAATTATGAATGAACGTTGATCTGGTTCTGGTACCAGCTGCTATCAAATTTCATATGGTAGACTCAGCTTGAAAGGTGACTTTGGCTCTTTCTTTGGAGCAGCCCAAGTCAAAGCCTTTCCTGAAGGCTGACCTCAAGCTTAAAAATAAGAAAATCTATTAACTCTTTGATTTTTAAGAGTTTCTCCTTTTTCTTATTCTATATAGTTTCAATAAGTGTATTTACAACTTGATGAAATATATTTTATTGTAGTGATATTATTTCAAGAATAGTCTTTGACTGGCTGAAGTCCTAAAACCATTTAGACCTTTTAGTACTTTTTAGGCCAGTCTATTACAGCGGTTGGTATTTCTTAAGTGTATTTAACCTTTTAAAAATTACAGTGGAAATTGAAAATGCATTCAGCCTAGAGACAGGATTTTGTTGAAAGAGTTTAGTTTAAAAATGATTTTCAAGGGGTAAAAAAGGGTTGCTAGTAAATTATCTGAAATGCACATTTTTAAAATATGGAATATCAGCTTCTCTGAGGCTGCATGCAACTAAGTGGATAGATTGGGATTGATTGATCAGCATGAATAGCTTATTCATGATGTCGTTACAAAATACCAATTTATACTGATGTGTAATATTTACTGCATATCAGGGATCACAAGTGCAATATTTGCTAGGATGTGAAACTGTGGGTTAGGCTATTCTCTTGATGTATTAGGTGGTGGAGCTATCGCATGCTAGGGGCAGTCTTTAGTATTTATAAAACAATGATGGTTGCTGCTGGTCTAGACAGAATAATAAAATGCTAAATTAAACTCCTTTTTGATTAAAGATGTTCTCCTGGCATCTAATTTATGGAAGTCAATCTCCTGCCATACCACATGACTTTAAAGCTGACCTCACAAAATCAAGCCACGATGAAATGATAGATCCCAAGGGATAAGGATAACTCCATTGATAAGGAATTCATTATAAAAATTTAATGCTAATATTTTTATGCAGCCCACCCTTCAATCATAGCTACTCTAGCCGTAATACTTCAATTATATGCACTATAGATAATCAACTACTGCTTCCACCCAAAAACATCTGCCTGAGCTTTGCTTGGAACTTTAATTTGGTGCCTATCATGTGAAAAAGAAAGACAAACCAGGCTATAAGCAAGTTTAGCAGATATTTCCCTCACCAAGAAAAATGTTGACAGGCGACATCCAACTCACTTCTCAAGACATCGACATCCTTGTTAACGGAGCACTCGAAGGTATGTCGTAAATTTTCTTAGCTAAATTTCTGTAGCTCGTAATAATTCATACTCACCCTATTCCAAATTCCGTGTTGGCGCTTGTCTAATGACATGTGGAAAGAAGGTATACTCTGGTAACGTCCCTATTTATTTTCTTAACTTACCTCAACTTAGGGTGTAACGTTGAGAATGCCTCATATGGAGGAACCATCTGTGCTGAGAGAACAGCATTTGTCAAGGCTGTCGTAAGTTCATTATTGATTTTTGTTTTTGAATCTTTTGTAGAGCGAAGGCGACAAGTCTTTTTAGCTATCGCAGTTGCAACGTAAGCCTTGTCTAGATTGATTTGCTAAATTTTAGTGATGACGATTGCTTCGCTTCACCTTGTGGCATGTGTCGGTAAGTTATTTCTCAATTTAAAGGCTGATGAAAATAGTCAGTTCATGAACGAGTTCAGTCCCTCCCTACCGGTTTATCTGGTCAATCTAAACGGAAACTATCAGATCACAAACCTAGAAGAATTGCTTCCTCAAGCTTTTGGTCCTAAGAATCTCGCTTCTAGGATAAATTCGTGAGCGGCATTTTTACTTCATCGTAACGGTAAAATAAAGGGTTTGTCAGCTATATAACTCCGCCTATCTAAGTTTTCTATTACTCCTCGTAGAATTGAGTTAAACTCCATAAAGAAAACAGTCTCTTTAGATTTACTGGATTTATTAAATCAAGTGTTGTATTTTCGGTTAAGAATGTCTCGTTATTTTTGAGGGCAGATGAGACCAGCATATACCAACACTTTCAATAATCTGCATAAGTTTTATTTTGTAAGCCCAGCTTTGAGAATATATTAAGCTATTGAATCAATCCTTCCATTTGTCCAAGGATTGAGGGCTCTTTTATAGAGTTGAATATAAATTAAAGCTATAAGGCAGCAGCTTAATTTTTCCAGGGATGGTTACTTTAAAGCACGACAAATTTCCTCATTGAAGCTGAAGTACCGTCCAACCAACTCTGTCATAGTCCTAACACTACAAGCCAACTGGGAAAATAAGAAATCTGCGAGGTAATATTGAAGAGAATCACTGTAATGACTTAATATCTAATTGCTGCTAATTTAAACAGCAACTAACTTTCAGGGGATGATTTCTAAATCCCAACGTGATAAACATTGGAAACTGATATTAGGGTTGCAGTGGATCTGCTCCAATGGCTGCTTTATCATAAAGCAGCCATCCAGAGCCTTACTTTTGCCACTGGTGGAGGATCAGTTTCAGATCTTGTCATAAGCACAACTGGGTTGAATGAGTTCCATTGGGCTTTATTTTTAAAATCAAATAAATAGATAAAATTTTAAATTAAATATTGCTTAAAAATTAAGATGTTTATTGTTAAATACAGCAGCCCAAAAAATTACCCATCCACAAGCATTCTAGAGGGAAAAGGTAAATTTAAGAGATGTAATTTGCTATAAAAAGCATGAGCAGATTCACCACAGATTTTTACACAAGCATGATATATAAAAGTACAAATAAATCAAAAGGAAGAAAACTTAAATATATTTCAAGGATATGAATGTTCAATATAAAATAATAATATATTTCAAAGCTGAATGTACTATGGACTGAGTACTTTGTAGGCCAACCTTTGGCTTCAATTGTAGCAAGCCTTCTGGCATAGAATGGACTAGGTGCTTTAAAGCTTTCATAGGGATTTCTTTCCATGCTTTTGCCACTCCAAATTTAATATCCATAATGGGTTGTTTAGAGGTTTTTGGTGAATTAGATTCAACAGCATCCCAAAGATGTTCAATGGGATTCAAATCTGGGCTTCAAGGAGGTCAATGCAAACAGACAATCTGTTTATTGTTCAAGTATTTTAAGCCTTTCTTGGATTTGTGGATAGGGGTGTTATCTTGCATAAAGATATAACTGGACAGTTCTTGCAGATCCTTCATAAATGGATGAAGATTCTAATCAAGGATTCTTCTGTAAACATCAGCTTTAACATTCTCACTGGTTGGCTGGATTGCCTTTCTTGTATTAGCTATGAAACAGCCCCAAAACATGACACCCTGACATCCATATTTAACAATGGGCTTCAAGCAGCTAATTTCATAAGCTTTATCAGCTTTGTAATAGAAATTTAGTGTCTCTGAGATCCACAGAGCCAAAATTTAGTCTCATCTGACAAGATCAACTTTTCACAAAAGAATATGGGATAATTAACATACTTTTGAGCAAAGGCCAACCTTTTGGCTTTATTTTTTCAGAATTATCAGTGTCTTTTTCTTGCAACACAATCATAGTACCCCAGTTCATGGAGTCTATTGCAAATAGTGGACTCAGAGATATTAGTATCCAAGGTAGTTCTGATGATCTCTTTAATTTGTAGGCAGTTACTGTAGATTCAGAACCTGTTGGGAAAAATGCGGGATTGTCAAATTCTTTTGCATGAACTCACCAACTTAATGGAATGTTTTTCATCATTTATATAAAAAATTAAGTTGTTCTTGGATGAAGAATATTTCATTAAGTTGGTGAGTTCATGCAAAAGAATTTGACAATCCCACATTTTTCCCAACAAGCTCTGAATCTACAGTATAAACCAATTTTCCAACACTATTCTAACAATAGGCTGGTCATCTCAAGCAGTAGTTTTCTTATAACAGCCAGATCTTGGGAAATTTTTTACTGAGCTTGTTTCTGAAACTTAAGATAGATTTCTTGAGCAGGGTTTTTTGCTGATGTTGAGTTGCTTAGCTATCTTTCTATAGTGTACTCACATTTTCTTATATTGAACAACCCGACCACAAATATACTCAGGTAATTATCTTGTCTTGACCATGTTTCTGTTCAAAAGTTTCCCTAACCCCAATTTTATAATCTAGGTAAGTTTGAAAAAGATAAGCTGTCACATATGCATTTTATGTGCTTTAATACTCTTAAAGCCCAGGTCTTATTATTAAATATTTTTGAAATGGTTTTATTTTTCTTTTTATTAATTTCTGTGTTTTTATATACCATGCCTGTGTAAAAATCTGGGATGCATCTACTTGTGCTTTTTATAAAAAATTTTATTACTTAATTTTTTACCTTCCCCCCTCTAAAATACTGTTGGCTGGGAATTTTTGGGCCGCTGTATATAGCAATTAATGGTCCCTAGTTATTTTTGCCTCACCCCTTGGTTTAAACTGTGTATTTTCTACCCAATACCAAGTGTGCGGACCTGGATTCTGGAGGGAAGAAAGCCTTCTTTTACTGTAAATCCAGAACCTACTGGTAGAAATGTGGGATTTTCAAATCCTTGGTCCAAAAGTTGAATCACATTTATGGGCTGGCCTTTTAAATTAGTTTGAATTCTTTGTATTTTTATTTGAATGTTTCAAATTATGAGAACTCATAGACACTCTGAAAATTTCAAGCCAAGTGCATGCTCTAAGTGGACAAAATGAATCAACCAGAATCAGATTTGAAGTGCTCAAATCAAACAACCAGTTTCATTAAGTTTACTATGTTTTTTGGAATTGCGGGATTGTCAAATCCAAGAACCAAATTTCAAATCACTTTTGAATGCCACTAGTAAACTCATATATTAATTGCAGGAACTGGAATCCAAAATGAATGTACAGTAAGAAACTAGGATAAATCAACCCAAATCAAGAAGCTCCACTCTGGATAAAATCAAATGAAAAATTCAATCTCAACAACCATGTTTAGACATGAAATTAAGTGAAATGTAAAATTGTCTAAACTGAAAATGATCCAATATTCTTCACTCTAAATCACTAATATAGTGACCACAAAACCATATAATGATATATGAGCTACCCTCTTGATGACGCAGAAATTTTTTAAAAGTTTTTTGGCCTCTGGCTATGTTGGGGTCCAAACAAACTTTATTTCAAAGAAGAAAGGAGGGGAAAGATAAACCATCAGTTTACTACAAAAGTTTTAATGTATTGCTATTGAGGATACTTGATTACAGTAGATTTTAAAAAATGCTAATAATAAAATATAATCATATATTACAATCT